>PVIH01007427.1:0-100525 GCA_004025045.1 Sigmodon hispidus | reverse complement strand
CCCTCTCTCTCTCTCTCTCTCTCTCTCTCTCTCTCTCTCTCTCTCTCTCAACAGTTCTGATTGGCCTGGAACTCATAGAATAGGCTAGCCTTGGACAGAGATTCACCAGCCTTGTCTCTGGGGTGCCAGGATTTAAAAACAAAAAACAAAAAAACTCAAACAAACAAAACCAAGAAATGGAGCAAAACAACAATAATGTTTAGCCAGGCATGATGCCACTCAGGAAGCCAAATGAAAAGGCTTGCCATGAACTTGAGACTAGCCTGGGTTTTGTTGTGAAATTGTTAGCTAAGAAAGAGTTTCAATGGTTGTGGTGCTGATGTCAGAGCAGAGGCAGGAGGAGCATGGGCTTAAAGCTATCCTGGGCCTCATGATGAGTTTGAGGCCAGAGTGACATGCATAGCAATAGCTTGTTATAAACGCATATGTACATGTGTACACACACACACTAGCACTTTGAATCTTAAAGTACTGAAAAAAGTTTAAATAGATGGATTTACACAGTTTATTTGCTTTTCAGGTTTGTTTTGGAACAGTACAATGCACTCTCGTGGCTAACCTGTGACCCTGCAATCCAGGACAGACGCTCGTGTCTCCCAATTCATTTTGTGGTGCTGAATCAGTTATATAACTTTATCATGAATATGCTGTGATATTCGTCTGATGGAATCGCGCAAAGAAAGAACAGGAAGAAAGGATATTTTGCTGCAGGATACAGTTCTCAGTGGAAGTCATTTGTGATGGGGTCTAATTCTTATTACTTCAACAAATATTGTTTTGACTTGGGGGGTGGGGCTATAACCCTATTTTTCATTGACTGTACTGAGCTCTTTAGGATGATGACTGATTATTCAAAACGTATTATAACATTTTCGTAGCAAAAATTAATCTTTTTTTCCAGTCACAGTATTTGTGAAAAGTAATGAGCCATAGTACCCATTCATGTTAAAGAATATTAAAGCATGGAGAGGAAACATGAGGAACAATGAATTTCAACATATGGCTTTAGAACATCAAGATGTTCTTGTATTGGATATAGTATCTAGTATTCAAAAATGCCTGCATCTCTTATTTATTGTAAGTTTTTAAATGTATAAATTGTCTTATATTTCTTAACCTTTTATAAAAATTTTCCTAGAAGGTTTATACTGCCTTCTTGCTTTAAAGCAATTGGTCTAAAATATATGTAATCGTCTTAATTAAAAAGTTGCAGTAGGGTTGCTTTTAGAGTATTATTTTTTTGTAAGGGGGTGGGTCGGACAGTAAATTTGTATTGTCTCAATGTACAGTTTAACAGGGATAGAGGGGAAATAATGTCCATGCCATTGTGTGTGGAAGATTTACAGCTAAGCTGTAGTTGCAGAGTACATGTACAGTAATGAAGTTCACTGTGTTTATAAATTGAAAAGGTACCGGGTCTTACAGCATTTTATATATCACACCTTTGCAGAATAACATGATGGCAATATACATATGTGATATTGTTAGGTGGATTAACTTAGAATAAAATGAGAATTCTTCAGTTATATTTTGTACTATGGTTTAGGGCTATGACTAATATTTCAGGCCATTTCCAGTGAAAGAAACTTAGTTTTACAAAAAAAAAAAAAATTTGCTACTGAATGCTTAAACTAATTTTGGTGTTTAATGTTACATGCTTAAATTTTTTTCAGTTTTCACAGTGGCACATTTAGGCATGGGGATATTACTAATTATGAAATTTATCTGCAGGATCTGTTATAAGGTTGAAATTTAGCCCAGCTCTAGGCATTTTACAAATTATTTTAAGAGCAGTCACTCTTGATTGTTTTACTTTTTTTTTTTTTTTTTTAAATTAAAAGATTGGGAATGTGTGTGAGAGTATGCATATGTATGGGTGTGAAAGTGTGAGTGTGTGTGTGCAATCAAACTGTGGTGTAAATAGATCCTCAGTGAATTCTGGTATTCAGACTCTGTTCCACTAGTGAAAGAACCATTTTCTAAACTGTTTCCCTTTGACTTTTTTATTTATTAAATTTTCTTCGTTTGGAGATGGCAGTCCCAAACACCAGAGTCTGTACTTTTCTATGACACAGCTCAAATTAAGGTAGGGCATATGCCAAGGAGGTTCTCACCTCCCTAAAGAAGGGACTTGAATTTTAGGGACTTTAATTCACCCCTTCCTTCAATACAACTTTCCCCCTTCTTGTTTGCACATGCCAAGATAACTGCTTTAATGCAGGTTTTACCCCTGAAATAATCCTTCTACAGTGCTGCTCACAAGAGCCCAGTTAGTCTCCTGCCTGCATTGCTGACTTGAATTCACAGTCGCCAAGTCTACCTACTTATCTTTCTTGGAAGCAGTCTTTCAAAATTCCTACTTGTATATTTATTAATTGTTAACAAGGACAAAAATTAATTGTATTTACAAAACTCAGTAATTCAGTATGTTTTTTTTAAAACTGAGACCTGTTTTGTAAATAGTATACATTCAATGTTATTTAGCATAAAAACATTTTCTTACAGTGTATCTTTAAATTGGGTATATGAAAACATTACCAACTCTTGTTTTTCTATAATGAAACACAATTAGTAACATTTTCAAATTATTCCTTCAACATTAATAGAGCGATCCAAATGTTGCGCGTATTTTGATATTAAATCTGATGATCACATCTCTGTTTTTAAATTCTGCTAATGCCACCACAGATTATATTGACACATTTTGTTCTGTATTTTCTTGGTGGGGGGAATTTAAGATTTGAGGTAAAAGATGCTTATCTGGAATTTATATTAAAAACCATTGTTATTTTCTTAGCTCAATAATAATTCAAGAAAATAAAAGACCATAATATCAATTTAAAAATTACTAACCTATAATAATTACACCTCAGTTTGCAAATAGATTCAACAAGAGTACTCCCTAGCAGTTTCTTTCATGTAGCCATAAGCAGGAACCCTGCATACAATTCTTCTTAACAGGCAGTCAGGAACTAGTCCCAAATATGTAAGATTTAGTCATAAGTTTTTTTCCCCTCCCTTCACACATCTGTTCTTGCTCAAATAGGAAGTTACTAAATAGCCATTAGAAGAAGAAATGAAGCCTTTTGGGTTGCAGGATGATAGATCTAACGTATTAATGTACTGTCCCAGACAAGCATGGGTAATTGTTTTATTTGAGTAGGTAAGCAAAACTGTACGTTTTTTCCTCAGTGAGTTCCCAAACCTTGACTTCCTCATTTCATTGCTAATGCCTGTTTTGTGTGCAGTTATCCATTATGAAGCAGGTGAAAGTTCAGTATTCTAGCATTTTAAATTAGTTATATAATGTCTGCTTCCAGCCAGTCTGAAACATCTAGCCATACCTTTCTCTTATGCAAGCCATTCAGTTATCAGGACTGTGAATTAACACTGTATGAATACATTTCTGTACACCTTATTGTTTGGCCAGAAGGCCACCAAGTGTACTTATATGTAATCCTTAAATTTTAAAATAGCTTGTAATTTTTAACTATTTCTAAACTTTTCTTAAACCACTAAAATTAAGCTCTTACTACTTAGCCGACTCTCCTCAGCTGTATTTATTCTCACTTGTCAGTATGGCACAGATCACTGTATTCAGATATTTTCTTCATCTTCATAGTTACCTTCGGAGGGAATTTTTTTTAACTTATTGTGTTACTACAAAGATTTGCAGATCTTTAATCAAGCACTATGTTATTACTGTAATATCAAACCATTATGGCACATTATTTCAAATGTTCAGATTGAATAGGTTAAAAGAAAGTCTTTAGATGCTATTGCATCATAGAGTCTCTCCTACTCACTGTGGCATTGCATATTATAGTCTGTGGAGACATTCATTCAATGTTGCTTGACTGACATTTTGATCTGGGTTTCTTTTTAATATTTCAGTTTAATTAAAATTAAAAAATGTGCTTAACAAACATTTTAATTTTGTCCCACTCTCAAATCAGCAGAAAAAAAATCTTACCTTTTGGTATTTCTTAGTGTATTAATGGGCCCAGAACTGTGGTTTAAATTTTTATATATGTATTCACTCATTCTCTCTCTTTCTCTTTCTTTTGTGGAGTATAAATTTAAAAACTGGATTTGGGACCTAAAATACTCCTCAGGTTGAGATATTCTTGAAGTTTTAAAAATAGCTTTAGTTTTTAAAGTAAACTGGATTTGTGGACCTTAAAGTTACTGAATTTCAACTACAAACTGTAACATCATTACTGGACATGTCAGCATCATCCCTCTCAGAATAGCTTGGTCACTTTATGAAGGGGCGTTTTTAAGTTGTTGTTTAGCAGTGACATTTAATATGGTCCAATTGCTTTTCTTTTTAACGTGAAAAGATTTTAAAGAAGAATAAGGAACAAACACTATTGCTGCCGAATGCCATAACACTGAGTTGTACAAATTGTGATTGAGGAAATGAAAAGTTTATACTTTTTAAAAAAAAAAAAACAAAAAAACAAAACTTCAAATGGAATAAATTATTCATGAAGCCTTCATTGTGGTGTCTTATTCTGTTGAAAATATTTCCATCTTAAATATTTTCATAATTCAATAGAATTATTATTTGTGTGTGTCTTACCAAGAGAAGGAGCTCAGGTAGACACTGATGAGTAGGCTGTTTTTGGAGGGTGGGTTGGAGGCAGGGTCTTGCTATGTAGACCAGGTTCGTCTTGAATCACAGAGATTTCCTTGCTTGTGCTTTTCAAGTGCTGTGATTAAAAGGTTTTTTTTTTTAAAGAGACAAATGTTCTTCAAATGTCCAGTATTTATGATAAATGTGTGAGTATATGCACAGCTGCTCCTTTTTTGCTGATTAATTTGGTGTTAACTATTCTGCCAAAACAGTTACCTTGAAATTATCATACTTAGCACTAAGTATATTCATACACATATATATATATGAATGAATGTGTGTGAGAGAGATCATATAAACATGTTTAAAACATGAGGAAAATCATTAAACATTAAAACATGAACAATGTATCAAAAATACCTGTACCTGAGTCCTATAAGCAGTGGTATAAAATGTTTTGTTCAGATTTAACCTAAAGATATACCTCACAATTATTGTGGTTACTTAAAGGTTTCTGCCAACAGTTTTAAAAAACTTCTACACATTAAGGTGTGTGGCAGTGAACTCAATTTATTCCTTCTCATATTTTTTATTTGAGTCATTTCTACCTTAGTATTATATATCAGCCATGAAAATTAAGCATTTTGTATAAGTGAAAGCTATTTATTGTTTGGACAGCTGCACACATCTTTTCCACTGTGGCTTATAGTACTCAGAACCAGTGTTTGGGGACTGCGAGTTATACCTCATTGATAGAGAACTGGCCTAATACAGGCAAGACTCTAGGCTTAACCCCAGCAGTGCAAACAATGTCTCCAAGTAACTATTGGGCAGTTTGTCTTGGGAAATGCTTTCTTTTACTATATGCATAAGGTATTGGTACTTATTTGTAATCCTAGTAGTTTACTGATACCTCTGTAGCACCCCTCCCTCAGCAATGTTATTATGTTCTGTGTGATTCGTGATTCTGTTATAAGCCAAGACTAAGATCAAAGAATGGTGGTTGGTTCCTTTCCTGAGAATTTTCTTTTGAAAATTTTCTTATCAAAGTTCTCCATGTACCTTCCTTTGAAGTAATGAATAAGAGAATTAAAAGTATGAGGATAATGGCAACCATTTTCAAGGAGCAGATAATTTACTCTGGAAGTTGCCTGGATCCTTGGTATCAGTAGCACAGTGTTTATTTATATTCACGAATGTATTTGTTAGATTGGTGAGGTAAACTGAAATAATTTTTCTATTTGGAATATTAATACATTCATTTACTCATGCTACAGTAAATGTTGCAAGATTTTGACAAGTTTTTTCCATTCAGTATTTTATTTTCTAATTTTTTTCAGATTTTTAGGTTGGTCCTCATGTAGCCCATGCTCACTTTGAACTTGATATGTATCCAGAGGTGATTCTGAACTCACCTCCGCCTCCCTCCCATATACTGTAACTGCAGACATAGGTTAATAAACAGGGCTTGCTGGGCAATGGTTACATACACCTTAATCCCAGTACTCAGGTGGCAGAGGATCTCTATGAGTTAAAGGCCAGAACTAGTTCCAGAACAGCCAAGGCTACACAGAGAAACACTCTCAAAAAACCAAATGAAACAAACAAAAGGCTTATTTCTTTTTTTTTTTTTTTAAATTTTTTTTTTTTGATTTATTTATTTATTATGCATACAGTTTTACAGAAGAGGGCGCCAGACCTCATCATAGATGGTTGTGAGCCACCATGTGGTTTTGCTGGGAATTGAACTCAGGACCTCTGGAAGAACAGTCAGTGCTCTTAACCTCTGAGCCATCTCTCCAGCCCCAAGGCTTATTTCTTTTACTATGACAATATGCCTTAGGCAAACTTGTTAATTATTAAGAAATAGTTGGAGTATAATATGGTGGTCATTGCAGATAATTTGAGAAACCTGCATGAAGAAAATCAAATTTAGGTGAAAGTAAAAACAATTTGAAACAAATTCAATACATTAGGTATAAATAACCTTTGGAATAGTAGCATGGAGAAACTTGGCCTTTTATTAGGAGGAATCATATTTGTTAAGCATTTTGAATGCAAATGCCCAGGCTTTACTTAATAAGGTGTTAAGGGGATTTGTTTTCTGTTAACAACTAGTCAGACATCCAGCCTTCAGCATACACCAAGAATATGTAATTAACATTCCACAACTCATGTAATTAAGGTTTCCAGAGCTCAATGCAGCACATACCTTTTATCCCAGGACTTGGGAAACAGAGGCAGGCAGATTTCTGTTAGTTGGAGGCCAGCCTGGTGTTCAGATCCAGTTTCAGGACAGTCTGAGCTACATAGAGAAACCCTGTCTTGAATAAATAAATTAATTAAAAGATTCCAGAAGGTTTGGTTTGGTTTTTCAAGACAAGGTTCCAGGCTGTCCTTGAACTCTAGAGATTGGTTTACTTCTCCCTGATGTGTTGGGATTAAAGGAGTGTGCTACCATTGTCTGGCTTTTTTGTTTTTAAACAACAGTAAGAAGAAAATTTTTTGTTAGCTCTTGGTGAATGTTTTTGTTTTCAGACTCTGAAATGTCTATATTACTGAGGCACTCTTTTGTTACTCTTCTAGTATACAGTGTTCCTGTGTAGAATATAGGAAGGTGCCAATCTTGGACCAAAGATTAAAGATCTCTTGCCTGTAGGTATAACCAGAAATTCTGAATAAGAATAAAGGAAGTAGATTTGTTGTTATGTGTGTATGGACGTGTTAAGGCTAATATATGTGTGCAGGCCATAGTACTCCCTTGTTGTTGTTTCTATGATGCTCTCTATCCATACTTTTGTTTGAGGCACATTCTCTCTTGAACCTGGTGCTCATAGCAAACTCACTCTTCTGCCTTTTTCTGCCTCCTCAGTGCTAGTGCACTGTTCATAGTTACACCTGGCTTTTTAAAAAAAAAAAAAAAAACAAAAAACAAAAAAAAACCACTTTATTTATTTATTTATTTGCCTTGGTGTTTGCCTGGAACTGGAACTACAGACAGTTGTGAGCTGCCATGTTGGTGCTAGGAATCGAACCCAGGTCCTCTGGAAGAGCAGCCGGTGCTCTTAACCGCTGAGCCATCTCTCCAGCCCCTACACCTGGCTTTTTAACATGAGTTCCAGACTCCAGCTCAGGTCTTTGTGCTTGTATGGATGGCAAACACTTTCCTGACTGATTGAGCTATTTCTTCAGTCCAGAAACACAGGTTTGGTGTTTTCTCCTTTTTATTGTTTTATTTGTTTGTTTTCTTTCCAGTATTGACCCAATAGAACTGTATTAAAGAATGACCTTTTATATAGGTAAAAACCAAACACTTGGGGCTGGAGAGATGGATCAGTGGTTGAAAGCATTGGTTGCTCTTCCAAAGTCCTGAGTTCAATTCCCAGCAGCCACATGGTGGCTCACAAGCATCCATAATGAGTTATGGTGCCCCCTTCTGGCCTGCAGGCATAACACCATACATAATAAATCAAAGACATTTTGATTTTATAGTTTTATAATTTTACTTATTATACAGAAATGGAAGAAAAGGTAATTTAAACAGCTGTCAAAGTATGCAGTGTTTATAGACTTGTGTTCAGAATGCCTAGCTATAGTATAGGCCTTGGCTCTTTAATTCCTTTTGTTCTGAGAAAATCTTTATAAGATGAATTATCTACAGAAATCTAAATGGTTCTTATATAGTGTTGTGTCACAGAATGAGACTACCATCTGTCTGGTTGTATAGACCATAACAAAACTCTTCCTTGTAGCCAGTTACTAGTTGGTTACAAAGACATAGTGATGCAGGTCTGTAATTGCAGTATTCAGAAAGTGAAGGCAAGAGAATGGCAATTTGAATCCAGGACTGTCTCAAAAAAAAAAAAAAAGCAAAAATAATAGGTGGAGCTGGGCATTGTGGTGGCATGAACCTTTAATCCCAGCACTTATGAAGAAGAGGCAGGGGGCTGGAGAGATGGCTCAGTGGCTAAAAGCACTGACTGTTCTTCTGGAGGACCTGAGTTTGATTCCAAGCATCCACATGGCAACAACTGTCTGTAACTCCAAGATCTGACACCCTTACACAGTTACACATGCAGGCAAAACACCAATTCACATAAAATATTAAAAAAGAGGCAGGTGGGGGCTGGAGAGATGGCTCAGCGGTTAAGAGCACCATCTGCTCTTCCAGAGGACCCGGGTTCGATTCCCAGCACCCACATGGCAGCTAACAACTGTCTGTAGTTCCAGTTCCAGGCAAACACCAAGGCAAATAAATAAATAAATAAATAAATAAAGTTTTTTTTAAAAAAAAAAAAAAAAAAAAAAAAGAGGCAGGTGGATCTCTGTGGTTCCAGGCTACCTTGCTCTACAGAAGGAATTCTGGGACAGTCTCTAAAGCTACACAGAGAAACGCTGTCTCAAAAACTAAACTTTTAAAGTGGGGATTGTGAATATTTAGAATAAGAAGTAGGACATTGGGTTTCAGGCCTGGCTGAGTTAAATGGCAAGACCTTGTATGGTAAACTAAGTCCCAAATAATAATAGTGATACTAGTGGTAATTGTTGGCCTATATACTGATTATCAAATGTTTATATTTGTGGCCTGACTTTAGTCTTTTTAGTCTAAATTACCCCCTTTCCATTGCCATATCTAGTATTAAATAAAACTACCTGGTTGGCCACTAAAATATACTTATTTTGAAACAGTCTCAATTGTTACAACCCATGCTGACCTTGAGAACACCATACTCTTTCCTCAGCCTAATAAGTGGTAGGATTTTAAGCATGCATTACCATAACTAGCCTGCAACATATGGTTTTGGTTTTTTAAGACAATGTTTCTCTTTGTAGCCTTAGCTGTCCTTGGCTATCTTGCAATTCTATATAGACCAGACTGGCCTTGAACTCAGAGATCCACCTGCTTCTGCCTCCTGAGTGCTGGGATGAAAGTATGCCATCACTACCTGGCTTCCAATATACTCTTAACTTGGTCCTACTGATCTTGGAGTGGTTTGCGTGACCAAAAACCCTTTATTGGCATCTTGCTGTGAGGAAGAATACCAATGGCAACCTCTTTTGCTTCTGTAACCTCACAAAGGGGATACTAGGTGTTTCCTCCTAGCCTTTTATGGATCTGAGTTCATTCTCCCATCGAGCAGGAAATTGGGTTTGTTAACCATTGTTATGGTTGGAAGGCTGCACACTTAACATTGTAGTAAGGCATTTATTTTTGAATACTTTTAACTTTTTATAATAAACCCAAGATATAGTAAAAATGTGAGTTTTGCCTATAAGTAAAAGTTATAATATTGTAGTTACTTGGAATTCTTATTTCAAAAGTTCAAGGCTTGTACAAAATAGAGTTAAAGACATCAAAAAGGACTTTTAGGTGGTTCCTACTAAACATGGATAGGAAGAACATTGATTGTATCTATCCAGCTTTCCCTCCATTATCCCTCTACGGACTCCAACTAAAAGGTCAGCATGAAGGGTTATAGGCTTTAAAATGTAAAACAACACACAATGGAAATCAAACCAGAGACAGCCAATGGTTTACTTGGGGTGGTGAGCAGAGTCCAGACAATAACTGCTGCTTTCCTCATCAAGATTTTAAGCAAAACGCTCATACACATATATCATTCTAAACAGTTTTTAAATATTTTACAAAGTAGGTTCCAGAAATTAGTAGCAAATAAAGAGCACTAGTTGGGGCTGGAGAGAAGGCTCAGAGGTTAAGAGCACTGACTGTTCTTCCAGAGGACCTGAGTTCAATTCCCAGCAAAACCACATGGTGGCTCACAACCATCTACAATGAGGTCTGGTGCCCTCTTCAGTAAAACTGTATGCATGATAAATAAATAAAATCTTAAAAAAAACAAACAAAAAAAAAACAAACAAAAAAAGAGCACTGGTAATCAGATAGTTTATAGAAATGAACATTCGTGCAGAACTCTGTCCTCCATCTAGTCTCTGCTTCCTGACCACTGAGATTACCATTCCCCATTGAGAAAAGTGTCCTCTAGAATCCTTGCATTTCTGGAACTTATTTCCCAAGAATACTGACCTTTAATTTCTTGAAGCTTACTTATGCATAGAAACACCTGAAACAGATGTGGAACTTTTATTTTTGCTTATTCCTCCAAGGGTAGAGAGAGAAAGCAAATCAGTCAGTTGAAAGTGTTTGCTTGCTCTGGGAAAGTCTTCTGACTTAAACTGTAAAAACTAAATGTTTCACCTAATCTAAGCCATCAATAGTTGTGACACTTTTGTGTATCACTGAGGAAAAGAGTTATCTAGTGAACCATCACTACTTATTAGAAAGCGCCCAATTCAGGGATGTTAATGTTGAAAAATAAAACATTATCGTGGAATTGATGAAATACCTTTTAATAGTCATTGAAAGATTGTTTCTTCTTCGAACTTGTGAGGGTGTCCTGTGGTAATCAAATTTGTGATAAAAATGTAATTTCAAGGCAACTAGACTTAATTCTACTTTGAAGAGTTATTTACTATTTGTGAAGATAATCTGTCTAATTAAATATCAGAGCTACAATGTGCTTGGAAAAGCTGGCTTTAGGAGTTAAACTGTGAGGAGACAGGATTAAAACTGTGAAGTTCACTTTTTCACTCAGGGCCAAATTCTGTATGATTATCCAAATAGTTTGATTAGCAAGCATTATGTTTCTGCTTTGAAGTACTTTTACCAAGCAGATAAGAGAGTGTGTGTAGTTTTCTAGGGCCTCCACATTTCTGGCTTAAGAATTCAAGCTGTGCTCATAGTGACTGGAAGGAAATGAAGCAAAGGGGACATTAAGATAAATTTCGGCACTCACCTCTGAGTCATCCACCTGTAGCTTGAGGTGGAGAAGCTGTATCTGAAGGCCACTTATCTGTTAGTGACCATAAGCTCTCAATTAGAATTGTATCACCCAGTTCCCAGCCATCTTCTCAGCCCCTCAAACCAATACTTGAATCCTCTTTCTTCCTTCCTTTCTTTCTTCTTTGAGACAGTCACTATGTAGCTCATGCTGGCCTCCATCTTGGAATCTTTTGCTTCACTTTCCCATGTTTCGGTTCCAGGTAAATAGTGTTCTCTCTCTACTCCTTTTTATCTACTATTATCTACTTTTATCTATCTATTATCTCTATTGTGGATCTACCTGCCTCTGCCTCCCAAATGTTGGGATTAAAGGCACATATCAGCCTACCAGGCCAATATTTATACTTTGTAACCCATTAACACTTGTGCAATTGCCAAATTTTTAAAAGGGGGTGTAGAATTGGGCCTGATGGTGCTCATATCTAATTCTAAGACCTGGGAAGCTGAGGTAGGAGGATCCTGAGGACTATAAAAATAGACCTTGTCTCACTACTACTCTCCCAATAAAATTAGTCTGGAATATCAGAGAATCAACCACAGACTCTAGCACTGGGTCCCCCATGAAGGTCAAGGAGTGGTGACCCCCGCTTTAATCCTAGCTTTAGGAATGTGAAAAGAGGAAGTTAAGAGAGCTGGGCGGAGGAAGTGAGTTTTTTTTAGCTTTCCCAGACACTTCTTTGGGCTGAGAAGAGAAAGGTTGGACTTGGAGACAGGCCTAAAAAGTTGGCATATGGGAAGTGGCCACGGTTTGTCTCTTTGTCTCTCTGATACTTCATCTTTTCCCCAATATCTTGCTCCAGGTTTTCATTATATACTAAATAGAGTTTGTGCAATACCCAATAATAGGATATATAGTAAATACTAGGTGTATTTAATAAGACATTTGTTGCCATCTTTTTAAAGATTTTATTTATTATATATACAGTGTTCTACCTACACATATGTCTGCATGCCAGAAACAGACACCAGATGTCATCATAGATGGTTGTGAGCCACCGTGTGGTTGCTGGGAATTGAACTCAGGACCTCTGGTAGAGCAGCCAGTGCTCTTAACCTTTGAGCCACCTCTCCGGCCCATTTGTTGCCATCTTATGTGAGCATGTTGTGTCTTTATGGTATATAATTGGATATATGAATTTATATGTTGCAGAAATTGCATGTTTTGGCTCACAGTACTAAAGGCATTACTCAGAATTAAGTGGAGAAACACTGCATCACATCTTAGTTCTTGTATTCCTTTGCTGATTTTCTACCTTGAAAGTTTATTTTCTAGATTATCCCTCTATTAGAGCCTTAGAAATACTTTTAAAAAAATTTTAAAAAATGATCAATCGAGTATTTTTTTTTTCTTTTGGTTTTTAAGATTAATTTATGAGTATAGGTGTTTGCCTGCTTTTTCTGTCAGTACTACATGTCAGTGCCCATTGAGACCAGAAGAGGATATTGGATCTTCTGGAAATGGTGTTACAGATTACTGTCAGCTATCCTGTGGGCTCTGGAACCAAACCCAGGTCCTCTGGAAGACCAGCCAGTACTCTTAACCCCTTACTCATCTCTCTAGCCCCAGAAATACTTTTTTAAAATGTTATTCATGGGGCTGGAGAGATGGCTCAGCGGTTAAGAGCACTGACTGCTCTTCCAGAGGATGGGAGTTCAATTCCCAGCATCCACATGGCAGTTTACAACTGTCTGTTAATTCTAGTTCCAGGCAAACACCAAGGCAAATAAATAAAAAAGTTTAAAAAAAAAAAAAGATGTTATTCATGTGTGTGTAACCTGTAGAGGCCAGAAGAGGGTGTCAGATCCCTTGGACCCAGAGTTACAGGTGGCTATAAAACATCAGCTATAGGTGCTAGGAACTAAACTCAGGTCCTGGGAAGAGCAGCGATGCTTATAAAATACGTTAGGGGCATGAAAGATGACTCAATGTCATGTGCTGGTGCTGAGCCTTATGTTCTGAATTCAAGCCCCAGGACACATGTGGTGGAAGGAGAAAACCAACTTCCATAAATTGTTTTCTGACCTTTACAGGTAAACTAACAACAAATGTCACCATGTCTCTCTGTATGTATATAATTTTCTAAAAGAATTTAATTTTTACCTCTAGCACATTTTTTGTTACAGAAGGTAGGTAACATACACCTTGGCTGAACCAGGAACAAGAAACATGAGCTGGTCAAAATGGAATAATCCTATAATCCCACAATGTGGGACCACTTCCTGACTAGCCTGTGCTACATAGTGAGGTTCCGTCTCCCAGAGTATGAGTCTTGCGATTTTCACGAAGGCGAGACTTCTTTTTAGAAGTTAATGAAAGTTTTTTTTTTTCTTTCGTGAAGTGCCAAATATCATTTTGAGAAGATTCTAGCGAATTTTTGAAATCCATACCCCTGAAATGAGTTTTCCAGTTTAAAGAAAGGAAGGCTCTAACATCAGCATTTGGGAGCTGGGAACTGTGGTAAATTCCAGGTCATCGTTGCCTACATAATGATCCTCAGACCAACCTGGACTACATAGATTATATCTGGAAAACAAAATAAATGTCAAATTCAAGCCGGGAGTTGTGGCACACGTTTGTAATTTGGGATACATATCACAAAACCAAACAATGAAAAGCCCCAAAGAAAGATATTACACCTTGGCCATTAGTGTGTAGGCTTGCATCAATATCTCCTACACACAGATCTTGAGATTCCAGAACTTTGGTGCGGAGATGGCACCGGCAGGGATTTAAATAGAGTCTACAGTTAAGTTCCATTAGGTAAATTTCAGGGGAGGAACGGAAGCGACAACCTTTACCATTTCTTTTTACACACATTATTGCCTCTTAAATGTCGCGATAGTCTCAGTGGGGAATTTAGCTCAGAAGGCTCAGCGACTCCCAAAAGGAAAACTCCTGGAGAAGAACAAGCGAAAGTAAACACTCCACGTTTTTTGAAGCACGGAAACCCGCGAAAGAGGAAAGGGCGGGCCCGCGCACGCGTAGTGTGGCCCCAGAGGCTCAAGCTGGTTTTTCTCGCGCTTCAGGCGTCCTCTCAGTGCTGTACGGTGGCCGGTGCGGGCCAGACGCTGGCGATGAATGGAAGTGCAGGGTGCAGGTTAAAATAAGTCTTCTCTGCTTTCCCCTCTCTCCCAGCTGTTTCTGCCCCCGCCTTTTTTATTTTTAATTTTTTTTGCAGTGGCCCCAGTTTTACCCCCGCTCTGTCGAAGACACGTTTGGTCCCAGCGTCTGAGTTCTTGGTGCCTGAGTCGACCCCGGGCACAGCTGAGGTTTGGGAATCCGGATAATCGCCTAGGCCCAACTTCAGACCGCGCTCTCGATTTCTGTCTCGTCCGGCGCTCGGACGCGGAATCCGAGTGGGTCTCTTTGAGGCTGGAGAGTAGATCCTAAGGTATGAAGCGTCGGCTTCTCAGGCCCAAGTGCCGCTTTGTCTGAAGTCGGCCTGACTCCTCTTAGTCCAGGGCACTCGATCCTCATTGCTACTGGACAGAGAGCCCCTGAGCACACAGGTCTTATCACCTCTGCCTCGAGCTCACTTTACTGAAAAGATCAGCGCTTACAATTGAAAACAGAGCAACATTTCTGTCCACGATTCTTACCCACAGCTCTGTTAGTGAGTCTTAAGACGAGGTGGCTTCTGCTATCTGTTAAGTGTCATCTCTCTTGCTGCCTTTTAAAAATTATTCAATACCCACAAGAGTCCAAGTCATCTTTTCATCCCTCAGCTGATTGTGCCTATACATCTGGTCTATACATCCCCTATAACATAGAGGATACAGCATACCGTTTCAGAACCTTGAGTCCGACATTACTTTTGGCCCGTGAGAAGAATCTCAACTGATTATATATATATGGTAGGCTTGCTAACTAAAAGGAAAGGTGATCTCGCTGCTGCCATTCATTTTCTCTCTTATTTCATGGAGCTCAACGAAATGGCATAATGAGGAAAGTCTTGGACTGATGTTTAATGTAGAAGGGTTCAGCCTTGAATTTTTTTCCACCCAGTAGTAATATTAATGTTATTTCATTCTCTGGAATTTATGCTGTATGTATAAAACAAAGAGTATTAGGGCAAAGGATCCTTAACTTTGGAAGAGACATCAGTCTGCAATTTTTCTTTTCATATTTCAGATGTCAGTAGAAACAGGGAGACAGAAACATGGTCTTTAATTGTGCCAGCAACATTGTCAACACAGGGACCTACTAAACACCCAGCGCCCCTTTTCAGATTTTTTTTAAAGAAGGGTTTCTATACATGTGAGAAGTAGATGCTTGCTCTCATTTTGCTGTTTTAACTCATTAGGATCAAGAGTGATGATGACTGAGTGTCCAAGCCTTCAGTTTGTCAGCCCTTTGGCTTTTGAAGCCATGCAGAAGGTGGATGTTGTTCGCTTGGCATCGTTAAGTGATCCAGAGCTAAGACTTCTCTTGCCCTGCTTGGTGAGGATGGCACTTTGTGCTCCTGCTGACCAGAGTCAAAGCTGGGCTCAGGATAAAAAACTTATTCTTCGCCTTCTGTCTGGAGTGGAAGCTGTCAACTCCATTGTTGCATTATTGTCTGTGGACTTTCATGCTCTAGAACAAGATGCCAGCAAAGAACAGCAACTTAGGTAAAGCTATATTCTGTGTGATTTGGGATTTACTTGATATCCAAAGGAGAGAATCACATGTTGCTCAGAGCTCCAGAAAAGAGAGTGAAAACTTAAATTTGAAGAACCTTTTACAGAGGTTCTGTTTGTAGTTAAAATTCTAAGAGCTTTCTGTATTATAAAACATTACATAGAGAGGGTCGGTTACTCCTGGTGGAAGTGAATAGGATAACCTCTAGGGTGGATGGTTTTATTGGAATCACTGAGCCTTTTAAGAGACTCCAGCCTGGTGTTAAATCCTTTCTGGCCCATCCTGTATCTGTTAGTAAGCCATTGTTACAGAAGTCAGTGGCCATTGTTTGTGAGCCCTTGGAATACACTGAGTACATTATTGAAGTAACAGGTACTGATTGCCTTGCCAGTGCTGTAACTTGTTTTCCATGTTTGCGCTTGACTAGGCATAAGCTTGGAGGAGGCAGTGGAGAGAGCATCCTGGTATCACAACTTCAGCATGGACTGACACTAGAATTTGAACACAGTGATTCACCTCGTCGATTGCGGCTTGTGCTTAGTGAACTGTTGGCAATTATGAACAAGGTGCTTAAAAATCCTCAGCCCAAAGTAGTCATGATTTGATATCTACACCTAGAAAATAGTAAAAATATATATATTCATATATGTATACATATGTGTATATACATAATTGGTGTATATATACATGTATATGTGTGTATATATATGTGTATATATACAAGAAGGCAGACAGGTTATGTATTCTGCTAGTATTTCTATTTGATTTGTGTTCTTTCAAAGACTAAAATGACACCCACCCCTCAAGGCAGGGTTTCTCTGTGTAGCCCTGGCTGTCCTGGAACTCACTCTGTATACAGGCTGGTCTCAAATTCAGAGAGATCCTCCTGCCTTGCCTCCTGACCTCCTGACCAATGGGATTAGAGGTGTGTGATACCACTGCCTGGTAACTGCACTGATTTAAAAGCATACTTTAAAGGCAATTGTCTTTATCTAATTACTAATTTTTTTGCATTTATGGCTATTTTGCATTACTTTTTAATTTATTTTTGGATTTTTGAGACAGAGTCTTTCTACATGGCCCTGGCAGTCCTGGAACTTACTAATGTAGACCAGGCTGGCTTTGAACTCACAGAGACCCACCTTCTTCTGCCTCTCACACTAAGATTAAGGGTGTGTACCACTATGCATAGGTATTATGTACACATCATTAACAGTATTTTTTCTGTGTATGGAATCTTTATAAGGGATTCTTATATCTTTAAAATAATTTTTAAGCTTTATTTTATGTATATGAATGTTTTGCTTGATTATACTGGTGCCTGCAAAGTTCAGAAAAGAGCAAAGGATTTCTTGGAACTGGAATTATTGGTTGTGAGTCACATGATAAGTGCTGGAACCAAACCTAGATTCTCTGCAGGAATAATGAGTGCTCTTAACCAACTGAGCCATTCCATCTCTCCAGCCCCCTTAACAGCTGCTAAAAGAAATTTAACTTGCATAAATTACTAACTTTGTTAATACCTTCTTGTTGGTTTGTTTTGTTTTTTGCTAACACATGATTGATTAGCTCACCCAATCCACGAGACTGTTTAATTGTCTGTAATGGAGACTATCTAGAGTTCTTTCTGGGCCGGGGAGATGGTTCCAGTAGGTAAAATACTTGATGAGCAGATTTGAGGATTTGGCTTTGAGTCTCTAGAATCTATATATATACATATGTGAAATGGTACGCATCTGTAATCCCAGTGGACCATTGTAAGATGGGAGTCAGGAGAGTCCCTGGATGCTCAAGGGCCAGATAGCCTGGTGTACACACCAGACAGCAGAAAGAGGGACCCCTTTGGGTTAGAGAGATGGCTTATCAGTTAAAGTACTAATTATTTTTACAGGGAACTCAGGTTTGATTCCCAGCCCCCACATGACAGTTTACCATATCTACTCTTCTTCTGTCGGTTATTTGAATGAAATGAGTTTTATTTGTTATCCTGCTTAAAACTTACAGTTTAAATTTTTTTCTTTTAATTTTGTGTGGATGTATGTGTTGGCACACTCATAATAGTCATAGGTTAACTTTAAGAGGTTCTTTCTGTTTCTATGGCTTCTGGGAATCATACTTGGCACTTTAGGCTTGTGCAGGGCTTTTACCTGCTGAGCTATCTTTCAGCTCAGTGTTTCTCTGTGTAGCCCATCTGTCCTGGAACTTGCGCTGTAGACCAGGCTGGCCTTGAACTCGCCTCTGTAGGCTCATTATTAGTTTTTGTAATGAGCAACTTATATGGATAACATTCCTACATTATCTTTTGGCTTTATATTAGTCACATTAAAAGTGATGATGAAGGTGGGTGTGGTAGAACACACCTTCAGTCCCAGCACTAGAGCAGCAGAGATCAGGAGTTTTATACCATTCTAGGCCAAAAGATTAAAGGCTAGACTGGTCTATGTACTGAGGGGAGGCCAGCCACAGCTGCATGGTGGGACCCCATCACAAACAATCATAGCATAAACTCATTATTTGTGAGCTGAAAAACAATAAAAAATATTAAAAGTTACTTCAATTTAATAGTTCTTGCCTCCCCCCCCCCTTTTCTCTAAGGTATCAGAGTCCAATGGAGAATTTTTTTTTAAGTCTTCTGAGCTTTTTGAGAGTCCGGTGTACTTGGAGGAAGCTGCAGATGTTCTTTGTATTTTACAAGCAGGTACTGTACTGACTGGGTGCCAAGATACATTTCAGATATGGTGTCAAGTGTGTTACTTTGTGACTCCTTATCCTGCAGTGCTGGATGTGTCTGTGGATGTGTCTGTGGATGTGTCTGTGGATGTGTCTGTGGATGTGTCTGTGGGTGTGTCTGTGGATGTGTCTGTGGATGTGTCTGTGGGTGTGTCTGTGGATGTGTCTGTGGGTGTGTCTGTGGATGTGTCTGTGGATGTGTCTGTGGATGTGTCTGTGGGTGTGTCTGTGGGTGTGTCTGTGGGTGTGTCTGTGGGTGTGTCTGTGGGTGTGTCTGTGGGTGTGTCTGTGGGTGTGTCTGTGGATGTGTCTGTGGATGTGTCTGTGGATGTGTCTGTGGGTGTGCACTGGATGTCCTGAAACCAGAGGAATAGGCACTCATGAGCTGCCTGATGTTGATGCTGGGACTCAAGTCCCTTGCAAGAGCAGTGTCTGCTCTACAGCCCCAAATTTAGTATTTAAGGATTATCAAGACTGGATGGTGTCCAGCATTTGGGAGGCTGAGACAGGAGTATTGTGACATAATCCAGACCAGCTTTGAGTACAGAGTGAGATCATGTCTCAAATAACACCCCCCCACACACATACCAAAACAAACTTAAAAATGTAAAAGTTAGTTATCTACTAAAAATATGATGTAAAATTTTAAGTTAAAGGGCGCAATGATTAAGAGCAGTTGATACTTTGCCAGAGGTGAGTTTGATTCAGGTGACTCACAACTGCCTGTAACTCCAGCACCTTGGGATCTAGCTGCCTCGCATAGACATAGCCACATACACATAAATTAATTCTTAAAAAAAGTTAAATTAAAAATGACTAGTAAAAATACTCAATGGCTTAGACTGTATATAGTGTACCATATTATGTACACATTAACATTGTATAGTTCATTTAATGATTTATAATTTTAGTGGTTTTACAAATGTTCATAAAGTGTTAGATCAAAGAGCAAAGGGCAGAAGGGGTAAATATAGTCTTGGTTTTACTAAATGTTAAAATCATCAATGAGAGGATTAACATTAGATATTAAATATATTTACTATTATAAATATATCAAGTACATATAGGATTAGAGCTAACATACATTTTTGTGACTTTTTTGCTTTTCCAGATTCTTTTTAATAGGTATATATGGTAAAATAAAAGAAGAGGATAGAGAAATGTAAAGGTTTTATGAAAATAACTTCTTAGGCCAGTGCTGTTTAGGGAAACGGGCCACATTCTGTGTTGTGCTGTTCGGTTAGCAGCCCCTCCCTCCCTTTGCCTCAGTGGCTGTAGGTCAGCTGAAGTGTAGCTAACGTGACTGAGGGGGTAGTGCTTCAAGGTCATGCCTCAGTAGTGACCATGGCTCTCTTTTCTTCCAGAGCTCCCTTCACTGCTTCCTATAGTCGATGTAGCCGAGGCCTTGTTACATGTCAAAAATGGTGCCTGGTTCTTATGTCTTTTGGTCGCCAATGTTCCCGATAGTTTTAATGAAGGTAAATATAATTAAAAATGAAATATTGGAGAACTTTGGTTTAGCTTGTTTAGGGCTCTTTTTTTTTTTTTGTATTCCTGGTTGTCCTTGAATTTGTGGTTCTTTTGCCTCTGCCTTCTGAGTGGTGCTGGCATGTAAGTGCTGTCTCCTCTCCTCTGTTCTGGGTGGAACCAGTGACTAACATGCTAGGTAAGTCAGTCTGCCTCTGAGCTACACTCTACATGGGTCTGGATTTGAATTGAAGAGTTTGCATAATTTATATAAGCCATTTAATGTAATTATTGTGGCGATTAGGTATGTTTTGTTATTTTTACCTTTTTTTTTCCTTTGTATTATTTTTTAATCATACATTTAATTCTCGGATATTATAAGTCCCAAAGTATATTCTTGCTGCTTTTATTTTAAGTAGCTACTTCTTTTTTCTTCTGATTTATTTATTTAGTGTGTGTGTGTGTGTGTGTGTGTGTGTATGTGGGGGTGGGTGGGTCAGAGGACAACTTCCATGAGTAGGCGCTATCCTACCTGTGAGTCCCGGGAATCTCAGTAGTTAAGACTTGATGGCCTGGGTGGCCTTGAACTTTAATCTTCCTGCTGTTTCCAGTGCTGATATCACATGCTGCTATGTCAGCTGACTTTAAAGTCCTTTGTAAAAGACTTTATCTATCTAGTTATTATTTTTGGTGTTTTTCATTGAATTGCCTTCATTTCATATAGTGTATATTATTTAAATTTATTTTTACTTGTTTTTCTTTATGGTTGTTTGGGATTGAATCCAGAGCTGCTTGCTTTGCCAGTGAGCTGTCCCTTTAGCTTTGAAGGACAGATTTGTTGGCAATAGTTTTTTGCCTTTAATTTATCTTATTGTCGATTGACAATAAACCAATCCTGGCTCAGCAGGGACTCTGTCACTGCTGTGCATCCCTCTCTCTCTAAGATGTCCATTCTGGACTTGAAGTCACTTTGTTGCTTAAGCAGGCTTTGAACTTGTGTTCCTCCTGCCTCAGACACCCAGGTAGCTCAAATTACAGGCTACTGGGCTAAAGTAGTTGTTTTTGTTTTGTTTTCTAGGAATTGAATGAATAGCCACATCCTTAGCCCTAGTTTTTTTTTTGTTGTGACACTGAATAGTGTTGTGTCACTATTCAGCTCCAGGTGGCCTCAATCTTGCCTCCAAACTAAGACTCCCTCTGTCTCCCCAGTGCTGTGATTACAGGTTGTGTACCACCATGGCCAGCTCAAGTGTGTTTAGTGGTTTGCAACCTTTGTCCTGGGTTTGTAGTTGCAGGTGACTTTGTGTTGTCTCGTGTTGTTATTTGCTTACTTTTTTTCATTTCTTTCTTCCTTTTGACTTGGTTTCTGTTGCTATACTATCAAGTTTCCCAGTGTTTTTCTTCTACACTGTTTAAGTTGCATAAATGATTGATTTTTAAGGATGAAAAATTGCTTTTAACAACTTACTTATAAAAGCTTAACAAAGCTTAAAATAATAGAGACTCTTAAATAATAGTTTGTAGGGGCCTGATCAAAAATGGAGAACGACAAGATGAAGAAAGTCTTGGAGGGAGGCGCAGGACAGATGCCTTACGATTCTTATGCAGAATGAACCCTTCTCAGGCCCTGAAGGTTCGGGGCGTGGTGGTAAGAGATGGTCTTGTTCATGTGTGATCGCACTTTTTATAGCAGGATTTTCCTCGAGACTGACTGAGAATCTTATAGAAATTGGGAGTTCTAGTGCTGTGTGTGTTGCCTTGCCTTTGAGGCCCTCTGTGTTTTGTGAGATCTCTTCCTCAGATGCATTAAATTTTCTTTTTCTTACTGTGTTGAGTTTAATTGTTTTCTCTGCTGTGTTAGGTGGAAGAATGTCACTTGCCAGGCCTTGGCGTGGCTTTGACATTGGATCACACTGAACCCTGTGAGGATGGAGTGAGTGACTTGGTTTGCTTTGTTAGCGGCCTGCTTCTGGGAACAAATGCCAAAGTCAGGACTTGGTTTGGAACCTTTATTCGTAATGGACAGCAGGTGAGAGTCAAGTATATGGGTAGGGAAGGATCATTACAGGGACAGTGACTAAGAGCGAAGAAACTGCTTTAGAAGTCTTTAGCTAGGCCTGGTGACCCCCCTGCAGTTTCTGAACTTGGAAGACTGACCTGGAAGATTGCTATGATTTCAAGGCGTGGAGCCAGGTGTGGTGCCATACCTTTAACCCAGCACCCTGGAGGCAGACACAGGTGGACCTCTATGAATTTGAGGCCAGCCTGGTCTACAGTTTGAGGAGAGCCAAAGCTACATAGAGAGACTGGGGCTCAAACAAACCAAAAGAGCCATGGGGGAAATAAACAACAGAAAAAAAGGAAGAAAGAAAAGATATCTGTAGATCAGTGGTTGTCAGACCACCTCCTTACATTGAAAAGAACCATGAAAGCTATGAAAGGTTTTGCTTATGTGGTTTTTCTCTTTTGATATTTCCTATATGAGAAATTCAAAATTTTGAAATAATGCAGTTCATTAAAAATGAAATAGGGGCTGGAGAGATGGCTCAGCGGTTAAGAGCACCGTCTGCTCTTCCAGAGGACCTGGGTTCGATTTCCAGCACCCACATGGCAGCTAACAACTGTCTGTAGTTCCAGTTCCAGGCAAACACCAAGGCAAATAAATAAATAAATAAAGTTTAAAAAAAAAAAAGTTTAGAAAATAAAAAATGTCTTCTGAATGCAAAAAAAAAAAAAAAAAAAAAAAAAAAAAAAAAAAAAAAAAAAAAAAAAAAAAAAAAAAAAAAAAAAAAAAAAAAAAAAAATTTAAAAAAAAAAAAAATTTTTTTAAAAAAAAAAAAAAAAAAAAAAAAAAAAAAAAAAGTTTAAAAATGAAATGACCTCAATTAAGTATAAACATAAATGTGTGTGTGTGTTTTAATTTTTGAGCTTGGTCTTGGTATTTAGTCAAGGTTGACCTTGTGTTCCTCCTGATCTTTGTACCTAAGCCCCCTGATTAGAAGATCATAGAAATGCCCTACCATGCTTAGTAAACATTACATTTAAAAAAATATAAACGACAACCCCCTCCCCTCAAAAAAACCTAGTGAGAATAGTAGTACTGTTTTATAGTTTTTCAAATCTCTCCAATGTCTAGTTTAGTAGACTCCTTTGGAAAATGTGCTGCCCACCAGTGAGAATGGCAGGCACAAAGGTACTATCATAATATTATGAAGGAGTTTCTGCTTCCTTGTCACCTGGAAGGAGTCGGGGGACTCTTTAAGGTTCTATATCAGGCTTCTGAAAGTTGTCCCGGGGACAGGAGAGATGGCTCAGTGGTAAAGAGCACTGACTACTCTTCCAGAGGACCGGGGTTCAATTCCCAGGACCCACATGGCAGCTAACAACTGTCTGTAGTTCCAGTTCCAGGCAAACACCAAGGCAAATAAATAAATAAAAAGTTTTTTTTTTTTTTTTTTTAAAAAAAAAGAAAGTTGTTCCATAAGATTATCAAAGTAAGCTATATAATTTAACACTTATATGTGTGCATTTAATATTTATGTGTGCTCTTTATGTTGAGTCAATTGCAAGTGCTCATGAGATGAGATGGATCTGTTCATCTTCCTTTTAATTTAGTAAATGCTTCATGCTCTCTTCCTTTGCCAATTCACAATTCTTACAGAGAAAAAGGGAGTCCAGTGGTTCTGTACTGTGGCAGATGAGGCGGCAGCTTCTTCTGGAGTTGATGGGCATTCTTCCTACAGTAAGGAGTACCCGGATTGTAGAAGAAGCTGACATGGAGATGGAGCCCACTGTATCTGTGTACTCGGGGCTGAAAGAAGAGCATGTTGTGAAAGCCAGTGCACTCTTACGTCTATACTGTGCCTTGATGGGGATTGCTGGACTCAAGTACTTGATCTGATATTTTACCTTTTATCTTTTTCTTCTTGTTTCTAATCTCAGAGAAGTGAGCCAAAGGCCTTTTATTAAGAGGCTTAGGCTTTTAATTTTACTAGTTTATATCAGACCAATTATCCTTAAGGAATATTTTGAACTAATTTCTGCTTACAAATAGAATTATGAAGATATTGGAGTGATGAGAGTGTCTTATCAATGTAAAGATCTCTGTGATTTCACCAATTTGATAAGATATCCCTGATAGACCTATGAGGAACTCATGATCACACCTTGGTCAGGTGAAGACTCCTCTGTTTCAGAATCACGCGTGGTTGTGGTTCTTTAGCACAAGGTTCTAAGTGACTGCACCAAATCTTCCTGAATAGTGAGTGTCCTCAGCTAGTATCAGAACAGTCCTACATGTGTCTCCAGCTCATGTGCCTTGAGTTCTGACCGCTTAGTTAAGCAAATGCTGGCCCATCATTTTGGTTCAAATTTAAGTTCTTACACTCCATTAACCCCATAATTCTATGAAGTACAAACTGCTGTGAGCTCTGCAGGACACATGTGACTACATATAAGTAACGTGACTGTCATGTCTATGACCTCTGCTAAAGTCTGTTGGTCACTGAACCCTGTTATTTGTTAACTTGGATTTTGCAGAAACAACAAAGGAATTCTGTTTTCCATTTCTCAGTGATAAATCCATATGCCATTAAAAAAGCAGACAATTGGACAGAGAGGAGAGCAATAACAGTAAAAGTGTAGGGAGATGACTTAGGGTTCAGAAAGCTTGCTCTTCAACTGCGATGACTTGAGTTTGAATCCTCAGCACTCACCTAAAAAGCTGCATGGCTGTACATGGCTATAACCTCACTAATGTCCCAAGAGCTTTCTGCTCAACAAGCCTAGTGGGAACAACTAGTTTCTGATTCAGTGATCCACTTTGCCTCAAGGCAATAAGATAGAGTGCCCTTCTGCATGTGTGCATAGACCTGAACACCCACACATTTATGTGCTTTGTCATATACCACACACACACATACAACCCAATACATGCACACTCCACACACACCATACCACACACTTTCCCACACATATACACACATACATACACACAGATACAAAATAAGTAGTTAAATGTATTTTTTTAAAGTGACATTAAAAAATTTGTACTTAGAGGGTTAAAATGTTGAAAATTTACTTGCTTTCTTCCTGAACTAAAAACAGATAAACAAACAGACAAATGTAAAGCCTCATTGTGTTTCTCTTCTCAGACCCACTGAAGAGGAAGCTGAGCAGCTGCTGCAGTTGATGACCAGCCGTCCCCCTGCCACACCAGCTGGCGTGCGATTTGTCTCCCTTTCCTTCTGTATGCTGCTGGCCTTCTCTACACTTGTCAGGTACCTTACTAGACAGTTGCTCAAGATGTGCCTTTATTTATTTAACAGAATATATGTATAGGGGGCAAGTGTGACCTGTAGGCACTGTGGTTGCCTAGCATGTGTGCTGCCAACAGAAAGGGTACATAGCATGTTAGTGATAGGTTACCACAGAGACTGGCCTAGGCATGGACAATCATGGCCTCCTTCAATGAAAGGATATTCATTTCCTGAATGCCATCCATTTTATTAGACTTTGTTGGAATTTCTTCTGAGCATTGTTTAAAGGAGTCAGATCATTCTTCAAGATTTTTTGAAGGCTAATAACTCTTTTTACTTTTTCTTCCTTGGAGGTAGTTTTTAGTTCTTGAGTGGTTTTGGGTCTTACTAGTACATCTGTTTATTTTTTGTGTTTAGTTCCTTGGGGTATGTGGGTGTGTGTACAAGTGCTGTGAGGCATATATGGAGGTCAAAGAACAATTTACAGGAGTAATTTCTCTCCTTCATGTGGCCTGTGGGCTTCAAAGAGGGAATGGAAACGCCTTTTCCCCTTGAGCGATCTCACTGGCAACTTCCTTGTGGATGACACCCCTCGGGATTAGTTAATTGAATTCCCATTCCCGAAGACGAACAATTACTTCTTTTTGTTTTTCTCTTTGTCTGGAAACATTCTATATATCTTTCTTTTCTTCTTTTCCTTCCATTATCTTAGTGCAGCTATAATAATTTTAATTTGGTCAATATATAGTTGTTTATATTTATATTATGATTGTATAAACATCATTGAGCATCAGTAGTCTTTTTTTTTTAAACTTTATTTATTTATTTGCCTTGGTGTTTGCCTGGAACTGGAACTACAGACAGTTGTTAGCTGCCATGTGGGTGCTGGGAATCGAACCCGGGTCCTCTGGAAGAGCAGACGGTGCTCTTAACCTCTGAGCCATCTCTCCAGCCCCGCATCAGTAGTCTTTTAAAACATTTTTGTTTTGTGTTCTATGTGATGATAACTAAACTACCTTTTTTTTTTTTTTTTTTTTTCCTTTTTTTGGTTTTTATCGAGACAAGGTTTTTCTATGTAGCCCTGGCTGTCCTGAAACTCACCCTGTAGATCCACCTGCCTCCCAATTGTCATGTGTACCACTACCTGCAAAACTAAATTTTGCTGGTTGTGGTAATTCTTGCTTCTAATCCCAGCTCACAGGAGACTACAGCAAGAAGGATTGCCATGAGTTTGAGGCTACAGCTACATAGTGACACTCTGTCTCAAAAAACCAGTAACAACAAAACAAAAGCAAAAAAAAAAAAAAAAAACCCACAGACACACAAAACCTAACAACAATGTAGCTAAATCTCTTCTGGCCCCAATCTGATTCATTAAACAGTCTATTAGTATAACCTTTCTCAGAAATATTGCCCAAGGCAGTATTGTCTGCGCCAGCCCTGGCTAGATTGCTCTGTACCTAGTGTTCTGCAGCTGTATAGGGAGACTGTTCTTCATTTTGCATGTGTAGAAAGCACATCTGTGGGAGGTAAGTTCTTCTGAGCTGGGTTGGATTTGTGAAAATGCCTCTATTCTGACAGTTGGCTAATGGTTTGATGGCATGTAGAATTCTAAGTAGAAAGCAATTTCTTTTGAGGGTGTTGAAAGTGTGTATCCTGTTGTCTTCTAACTTCCTGCGTTGTTGCTGTTGTTGTTGCCTGACATCATCCCAATTCCTGGTCCCTGTGGGTGTCCTTTTTCACTGTGCAAACATGTAGGGTTAGATCTTTCACCCACAGTTTTGACATTTCTGGATGATAATATTTTTTCTCAGTGTTTTCTTTTTAGTTGTTTGATTTTTGCTTATTTGAGATGGTCCTCTGGCTGGCCTGGACCTCATCACTGTAGTATTCTTCCTTCAGCCCTCCAGTTTTGATATTACCATGCACCATCATATCCTGCCCAAGTTTGTATTGATCTATTATCTTTGGCATCCAGTGGGTCCTTTCCAACTAGAAACTGATGTCCTTTAGTTCTACAAAATGTTCAGGAGTTAAATTGTTGATAATGTCCTTTTCAGTATTGATTTATTTTATTTTATTTTTTTTTGTCTAACATCTCTTCTGTGTGACTTCTTTGAGATGAGGAGATGATCATTGAATTTTTTTATTCCATAATCTTTTCTGTGCTTTGCTTATTCCTTTTGAAAAAAATACCATAAAACATATTAGAAAACTCACATAATTTTACACTTTAGCTACCATTCAGTGTTCTCAGCATTTTAACAGTTAGTTATACAACCATTGCCATGGTCTGATTACAGGATAGTTTCACCACTCCAGGAAGAAACTGCTCTGCCATCCAGGCTTTACCTTCATGTGCAGTGTTTAATTTCTAAGAGTTCAAACTTTGTTCTTTTAATTCTTTCTTTAGTTTTTGTTTTGTTTTTAATTGTTTAAGATAATCTTCTGGAACTTACTGTATTGTTGAGATTATCCTCCAGCTCATAATTTTCCAGCTTCCACCTCCCAAGTAGTGGATTGTTTGTTCTTTGACTGTTTCCTCTTTATAGTAACACTGCTCCATTGCAGGTGTGCTCATTTTCCCTGAGACCCTTTCTGTTAAGGTTTCTTTATTGCATTTATTTATTTTGTGTGCATATGTATGTGTGTGGGCATGCATGTGTGTGTGTGGGCATGCGTGTGTGTGTGTGTGTGTGTGTGTGTGTGTGTTTGAGACAGGATCTTTCTTATGTAGTCCAGGCTAGCCTTGAACTCACAGAGATCTGTTTGCCTCTGCCTCTTGGGTGCTGGGACTAAAGTTTGAGCCACCAAATCTGGCCCATTTGAAGCGTATGTTTTAATACTAGATTTTTAAAAATTTTTTTTACTATATGAAGTAAGTAATTTGTTCTTAGTATACTTCTGTTAACATTTTAACGCCAGAGACCTTTGTTTTTCCAAGGAATAAGAGGTAATGTCACTCTCTCCAGCTTGCAGACATAGTTACTGAGATTTGAGGAGCTTTTGGCAGTTCAGATTCATGAAGCCAAAGCCTTCCTTTCTGAGTTCTAGAACTGACTGACATTTCAATTGTAATTAATGGTCCAATTTAGCAAACTATTAATTTGAGTTGGTATTTCAAAACAGAGGAGAAAAATAACTCCTACGAAAAATAATTTCAGGGCTAGAGAGATGGTTCACTGGCTAATAACCCTTGGTGCTCTTGCAGAAGATCTAGGTTCAGTTCCTAGCATTCACAGAGTGGTTCAGAACCATCTGTAATTCTAGTTCCAGGGGATCCAAGGACACCAGGCATGCATGCTGTCCATATGTACACATGTTGACAAACTCCTGGTACATATAAAATAAGAATAGTTACATCCCTAAACATACGGGGAAATGCTGTCAGGTTGTTTTCTTCAGTGTCGACTGGCACATGGGTGAGTGACGCTGTGGTGTTTCCGTAGCACACCAGAGCAGGAACAGCTGATGGTGGTGTGGCTCAGCTGGATGATCAAAGAAGAGGCATACTTTGAGAGGTAAGGAAGGGTGTGTCTTCTCAGTTCAGAAAACTTTTTATTTATTCCCTCCTAGAAAATTAATAGTTTCTCTTCTGTTTTAACAGTACATCAGGTGTCTCTGCTTCTTTTGGAGAGATGTTGTTATTGGTGGCTATGTATTTTCATAGCAACCAGCTTAGTGCTATCATTGACTTAGTCTGTTCCACGTTGGGAATGAAGGTAATTTTTTTAATAATCTTTTTTCTGAAAGTTTATCTAAACTAGATATCCTGTCATAGTATCAAATAAATACATTGTGTTCTTTTAAATACCTTTAGTTGTTTGCTAGCTTGAAGTTTTAGGGAATTCCTAGAAAAAAATTCTAGAAATTTTTAGAACATTTATTCAAATTTTATGTATGTATGTGTGTCTGTGTGGACATATATGCACATGTATGCAATTGCCCATAGAAGGCAGGAGAGGGATGGGATCCTCTGGTGCTGGAGTTACAGGCTGTTGTGAGTCATCTGACACACGTGTTAGGAACCAAATTTGTGTCCTTTGCTCATGCGGTCCACTTCTGAGCTGTCTCTCCAGGCCTCTTTGTTGTTTGAGACGGGCTGGCCTGGAGCACATGCTAGTCTCAGTGAGTTTTTATTTCCTGTGTATATATTTACATTTATTATAAATCTTAAATGAATAAAGTCATTTATGTAAACATGCACACAGGCAGTCACACATCCATAGCTTTATATACTTCTCAGTCTGTTTAAGATAAAACTGTTGCAAGAGTTAGTAAATGAAAGTGTGAGTCTACTAAATTCTGTCAGATTATTTTTGTAGAGACTTTTCCAGCTTCATTTTCATATTAGTGCACGAGGGCCCTTGGTTTCCCACAATCTTATCGTGACTAGACAGCCCCATTCTTTTTAACTTTTGCTTTTTTAAAATTTATTTGTGTATTTATTCATTGAGATGAGGTCTTCCTATATAACTCCAGCTGTTCTGGAACTTGGTATATAGGCTACTACTGACGTCAAACCCATAGAGATCCACCTGCCTCTGCCTCTGAGTGCTGGGATTAAAGGCGGGCACCACCATGCCTGGCCTATACATTTTATGGTGAAGAATGGTCCCACTTGTCTTATATTTTGTTAATTATTAGTAAAACTAGTTCTGTTCTTTTTGATTTTTTGAGATGAGGTCTTGCTTTGTAGCACAGACTGGCTTAAACTTTCATGTGATTCCTCTGCCTTTTCCATAGGAGTGCTGGTTTATAGGTGTGAGTCATCACACTCAGCTTACCAGACTTTCTTCTAGTTTACTTGTGGGTTTGTGCTTTGCATTTAAGTCTTTTTTTCTTAGTACTAGTGAACAAACAGTGCTTTACTTGTACTAGGCAAGCACCTTTCACTGAGTTATATGTACTTCAGTTTTGCATCAATTTTCAATTTTATTCCATTTGAAGTACTTGATATGTAGTGGTGTTGTATATACTAAAGTGTATATGTATATAAAATATATGTTTTTGTCCCCATTTATTGGATAAACCTCTCCATCCACTAGTAGTTAGTGAGAGTAGCTATTATATTAGTTAGTGCAAATAGTTATTGCTATTTGTAAAGTAGTTTTAAAGTGATCCTCCTGCCTCTCCTCCTAGGTGCCTGAGACTGTGGGCATGCGCATGTGAGCAACTCTGTTACTAAGCATGTTTTATATTGCTTCTGCTTTTATGTCTCTTAATGTCAGACTTGAGAAGCCACTTGTGAACAAAAACTTTTAACTTTTGAACATTAATATTGTACGCCATACCCATTCTGGGTAATAAATTCATGAGAGCATATGTATTTCATTCTGTTGGAATTCTTTTTTGCTATTTTAGATTGTGATTAAGCCAAGCTCCTTGAGCAGGATGAAGACCATCTTCACACAGGAAATCTTTACTGAGCAGGTACTTCCTTTTGTTCTTAGCTACTGTCTAAACTACTTAAAAGAATAGGATGGTCTTTTTTCATCATTTTCAAATTGTAATGATAATTTATTTCATTTTTAAACTCTCTGTGAATAATTCACTTAAAGTAACTCATTATAAAACAGTGTATGTTGAATTTATATATATTCTTGAAAACTTTTAATGGGTACTTAAGACTGGTTGTACATATTGGTGATGCACTCGTGTGGGCCAACCATTTGGGTTCCTCTGAGAAAACAGAGCACTATTAAGTCTTTAGGTTGTAGAGTATGTGCAGTTAGATTACAAGCTAGCCTCCAGTTCCTTATTCTTTTGTTTACAGTTATTTGGCTTCAGTACCCTTGTTTGTGGGTAAATCCAAGAAATTTTCTTTTCAGTAATATGCTTCTAAAAGTAAAAATTAGTTTTCAAATTCATTTGCCGATTTCCCTACACACTTACTTGACAGCCCTGGCTGGACTGGAGCTTACGAGGTAGGCCAGGCTGCCCAGCCTCCCAAGTGCTGAGATCTCAGGAGGGTGTCAGCAGGCCCAGGCCACATAACTACTAGAAAAATTTTTAGCTTGTCACAGCAACTCTTCAAGACAAGGGAGCATGTAATCTTTAATTTTATACATCCAAAAAATAGATTTGAAATGTAAAGGGACTTCTCTAGAGTCAGTTATCCCAGCCACTAAGTTTTATATTTTTAACATTATCACATGTACATTTATTTGTTTTTATTGTAGTTTTTTTGGTGCTGCTGAAAATTGAACCATTGACCTTTGTATGCTATGATACTGCTCTACCACTGAGTTACACCTTAAGCCCTTTACATGAGTTTTTATAAAAATAAATAGAAAATGAGAGATCTATGCTAGTTTTTAAGTATTAGGGACTGTACTGGGGATTGAACTTAGGAATTTGTACATGCTGTGCAGCTTCTAAACACTGAAATATATTCCTAGCTTTAGTGAGATAAAATCTCAGTAAATTGTTCAAGATGGCTTTGAACTTGTGAGCTTCATGCTTCAGCCTTTCTTGTAACTGAATTTGTGGATGAGTGTAACCACACCTAATTTCCTTTCTTGTCACTTAGAAATCATGAAAAAATTCAGGTACATGTTTGTAATCCTAGCAGTCAAGACAAAGAAATAGTCTCAAGGTTATCATCCTTAGCAATATAGAGAGTTCAGGGCCAGCCTGATCTACATGAGACCCTGACTCAAATCAAAACAAAAAATTAACACTTGTACCAGCTGATTCTCACATTTACCCTCATGCGTTGGTAGCCTAGACACTATATCTTCTTTCTAGCTAATTTTGTGTTTGTTATATTATGTGTTACTATCTTATTGTCTTAATGCTGTTTTTACCTTTTAGGTTGTCACAGCTCATGCAGTTCGAGTCCCAGTCACCAGCAACCTGAGTGCCAACATAACTGGGTTTCTGCCCATTCATTGTATTTACCAACTTCTCAGGAGTCGATCGTTTACCAAGCACAAAGTGTCAATAAAAGTAGGACTTTACATTTAAATTTTCTACTATAACTTAGTTCTTCCTTACTAGTTCTTGGTTTGTTTACTGTAGTTCTTTCCTGTGGTTTATATATAAAACTAGATAGTAAGCTAAAGTATTAGTTATTTATATAATTAATTATTATTAAGAACCCAATTTCAGCTTTTAAAACAATATTATAACTTATTTACCAAATGTGCAGTATTATTTTAAATTCTCAGTATTAGCACCTAACTATTACTTATGGTCACTTCATTTAACAGTTAGTAAGAAATTGTCATTTTTTTTTACATTTTTGTTTTGTTTGATACAGATTCTCGTGTAGCTTGAGTTGACTTTGACTTCTTTGTCTTTCTGCTTCCCTCCTAAGTGCTGGGCTTATAGGCTTGCACTACCATGTCGAGGCCATTTTCTCACTTCAGTTTAGCAGCTCAACTCCTGCTGTTTGCAAGGTTGTCACAAACATATCCAGTGCCTCGCTCAGTGTTTCAGTTTTTATGTTTGGTTATATCACAGAGTTAAAGGATCTTCCAGAGAGAAATCTGAAACCCAAGAGGAAAATAATTATTTTTGAACCCTCTGTACAAGTTTTCTTTTTAAGAAAAGAAAAGAGCAGTGAACCGTTTATATATGGCATATCCCCTCAAGTATCTTTGCTTTGATGATTTTGTGAAGTTATTACTTTTCAGCTACATTACCTCATTTTGCTTTTTGTATCTTTATAAAGTAAAACAGCTCTGGATTAAGAGTACAGATTCACACCCCAAATTTCTACATGTCCTCTGCTCATCAATAGTTAAGTGGTAGTCTTTTTTTTTTGAAGATTTATTTATTTATTATGCATACAGTTTTACAGAAGAGGGCGCCAGATCTCATCATAGATGGTTGTGAGCCACCATGTGGTTTTGCTGGGAATTGAACTCAGGACCTCTGGAAGAACAGTCAGTGCTCTTAACCTCTGAGCCATCTCTCCAGCCCCCCCAAGTGGTAGTCTTATATCACTTCTCTAAGCCACTTCCTTCCTCCCTCCCTCTTTCCCTTTTTTCCTCTTTTTTTTTTTCTTTCTCTCTCTCTTTTTTTTTTTTTTTCTTGAGACAGGGTTTCTCTGTGTAGCCCTGGCTGTACCAGAACTTCCTTGGTAGACCAGGCTGGCCTTAGAATTTAGAGATCTGCCTGCCTCTGCCTTAAGTGCTAGAATTAAAGTCATGATCAAGCCTAAGCCACTTTCTTAATCAGAGTGATTCTCAGAATTAGCCCTCTGCTACAGTGCTCTTCTGCTGAGAAGTCTTCTATGATTTTGATTTCTAAATATAGACAGAATAGGGACTGTTCAAAAACTCCTTACACCCAAAGCCAGGCTTCTCACCATCTTAGGTGTATCTTTCACTGGACAGTCTTTTTGCCTGCATATATAACTGTGTAAGGCTGTCAGATCTTTGAATTACAGACAGTTGTCAGCTGCCATGTGGATGCTGGGAATCGAACTCAGGTCCTCCGGAAGAACAGTCAATGTTCTTAACCGCTGAACCATCTCTCCAGCCCCTGGATAGCCTTTTTGAATAAATTATAAAAACTTTAAAGCCAAAGGTAATTATGTTTTGCTTTTTTTTTTTTGCTTTGATTCAATGCCTTTTTCTTCTAGGACTGGATTTACAGACAGCTCTGTGAAACCTCCACTCCACTCCACCCTCAGCTACTTCCTCTGATTGATGTGTACATAAACTCTATACTTACTCCTGCATCTAAATCAAATCCTGAAGCCACAAATCAACCAGTCACAGAACAGGAGATACTTAACATTTTCCAGGAAGTCATTGGGGTAAATAAAATAATGCTTCTCTTACATCTGTTATATATCTGGCCTAGTCCATATTTTTCTCTCCTCAGAAGTCTTTTTTTTTTTTTTTTAAGATTTATTTATTTATTATGTATACAGTATACAGGAGAGGGTACAAGGTGTCATTATAGATGGTTGTGAGCCATCATGTGGTTGCTGGGAATTGAACTCAGGACCCCTGGAAGAACAGTCAGTGCTCTTACCTTCTGAGCCATCTCTCCAGCCCCCTCCTCAGAAGTCTTAAGGTGATTGATTTCAAAGTAAGATTAATATGTAGTTATGCACACTTGCATACATAATTACAAACACATACATACTATGCACACACAAATGAGATTAAATTTTATTAGCTCACTAATAAAAAATATCTAGTAGTATTAGTTCTTAGTAGATTGTCAAAGAACACTTATTGAAGAATTATTTGCTGCATATAATTTAAAAAACTTATTTACTTTATTATCTTTTGTGTATGTATTCCTGAATGAATAGTTTTTGAGAAATAATCTCACCTTATAGCCTGGGTGGTCTCAAACTCATAATCTTGCGGCGTCAGCTTTCTGAATAGTGGAATAATAGGCTTACTCCACCGTGCACATCTCGACGGATTGTTTTTAAGCCCCCCTGTTAAAGTAGAATGGGTACCTTGAAGATTATGTATTGCTGAAGGACTGTGGAACATTTTGACATATCCAACATGGTTGTGTTTAGCTCCGTGGGATTAAAGATACACCTGGATTCAATTATGGAAAGTTTGGTACAAATCTTTTTCCTTATGTTGCTAGGGAAACATTGCAATTGTGTAGATATAGTTAAATACATAGTATGTATTTTATGAATTGTTTTCCTCATGGTATTTAATATACTTAGATTCCTACAAGAGTTGCAGAAGCAGCCTGGTAGGAGTACTCTTGAGAAGTAGTAGCTGAAGTCTTGTGACATTTCCCCTCATTCTAAAGACCAGGAAAGGATGTTTCCTCTCATCATCAGAACCTTTTTTCAGTGGAGGCAGGAAGTTGTCAGTCTGTTGGGAACCCAGCAGTGCTCTTCCCAGTCCAGCTGTGCTTGGAGCGGTACTGCTGGATAGTCTGTTTCCTTACTGAAAAGAGCAGCTCTTGTGGTTCACTATTGTAACAGTTTCGTATCTCCTCAGGGTGACAGTGTCCGCCTTAATCAGCGCTTCAGCATCACAGCGCAGCTCTTGGTGCTCTATTACATTCTTTCGTACGAGGAAGCACTCCTGGCAAACACAAAGACTTTAGGTAAGTCAGTCAGAGTGGAGTGTTCCAGTAGTTTATTCCCAGTGAATCTGATAATCCATGGAAATATAATGAATTGGTAGTAAAGAGATGCTAGGAAGTCTTTTTATGCTAGATTTCAGACCATTGGTATCATATTGTAGGACTAAGATGCTTCTTTAGTTTATATTTTAATGAATCCAGTTTGAAAGAGAGGAATGTCAGCTTGGAGGCTTTGGGCCATGGCATAAGGGGTAGAATGGTTGTCAGTTGAAATAAAGAACCTGGAGGACTAGGTAGGTTTGGGGATCAGGAGCACAGGTGTAGATACATAGAGATGGCTGTTTTTCTTTGAAGTGAGGACAGTGAGTAGGTAGCTGAGTACCTGCTAGATACCAGGTCTGAGTCTCTTTTGCATATATGTGGTATTTAAAATGATTACATTAAGATAGTTTCCAGCAATGGAGTGTAGAGGAAATGTGGGGTGATTTGGTGTCCTAGATACCCAAAAGAGAGGGTTAGAAGTTAGTGCTGTCTGAGCTCTGTCAGGTGACAGTGAATGACAAAGTAAGGTGAGGGCTGGAGTTGAGCTGATGACTGCACATAGCCTGGTAGAGCTCGCTTTGACTGTAGAGTGCTAAAACAAAACCTAACTGTAAGTCTAGGTATAGTTTTCTTAAAGGGAAAGAGGGAAGCCATGTGGTAACTGGAGTGCGAATAAGGTCAGAGAGGGATTATTAAATTTTTTATTTTGTGTATGTGTATGTGTATGCTTGCATGTACATATATGGGACCTTGTGTGTATGTAAGTACACACATGTGTGGGTGCCCATTGATCTTTGGAATTAAAGTACAGGCAGTTGTGAGTAACCTGATGTGGGTGCTAGTGTTCTCAGCCACTGAGTATCCATCTCTGACTATCTAAGATGACAAGTATACGTGTGTTATTAGTTGTTCAGAGTCATGTCATGTGGAGAAGGGTTGTTGGAACTGGTCAGTCTCTGGAGTAATTATAGCACTTGGGAGGCAGAGAGCCTTCTGGATCTCTGAGTTCAAGGCCACACTGGGCTACATGAGATTGATCCAGTCCTGTAGAGAAACAGAGCCAGGCAGTGGTGGCACACACCTTTAATCCCAGCACTTGAAATCCCTTGTGTGAGACAGTCACACGGACAGACAGACAGACACACACACCCTTTCATATCACTAGGAAGTTTGAGACAGGCAGTGATACAGCTGGGCAGTGAAAGTAATATAAGGTGGGAGGAGACAGGAGTTGGCCTCTTCTTGTTATCTCCCCCATTCAGCCTGAGGATTCATGGAGATAGGATCTGCCCCCTTCAGCCTGAGGAGTGGCTGGGTAAGAAGTCACTGTGGCTTGTTCGTCTGTGTCTCTGATCTTTCAGCTTTTCCCCAATATCTGGCTCCAGGTTTTTTTTATGAGACTAAGTAGAATTTGTGCAATACGTTTCTTGTCTTCTAGGGGCATGAAGAACTTCAGAATATGCCACAGTATTGAGACAGTTTTTGTCTGGAGCCAGGAGATGATTTGCCTTAGATATATTCCTACCTGTAACACTGTGTTGTAGTTTCAGCACTGCTAATTGTCCTCTGGTTAAACCCTTAAAACAAACATTAGCAACCACCCAATGAATCCAGAAGTTCAGAGGTAGAATCTGAGGTAGCATCCAGTATTGGAATGTTGTAGCTTTTAAAATACACACACATGTATTCATTGTTTAAAAAAATACTTACACACATGTATATATTAATTACATAGATGTGTATATGAATTCTAGTTAAATGTTCATTTAGAAATCTTTTAGATAGGAGATAAAAATTATACATAAAGCAGATTCATAGTAAAAAGAATGACTTCCTTCATACTTACTACTTAGTTAAAATATGAATATTCTGTGTGCATTTCAAGTGTTTGAACTTCAAACACTGTGCTATAAGCTGGGCATAGTACTTCACTCTTGTATCAAAATTATCTCAAAATAGATTGCTTTACTTAGTAAAAAAAAAAATCAGATACATAATTTTTATTTGTGTTTTGTTTTTGAGACAGAGTCTCTTATAGACCAGGGTGGTCTTGAACTCTGGGTAACTGAATTTTGTCTGAATTTCTGATCCTCTTGCCTCTACCTCCCAAATGAGTACTGTGTGACCCACTGTGCCTGCCTACAGCCTCGCTCCTCAGTAGCAAGAAGTATAACTTGCTTAACTCACCCTCCAACTTCATATCACCTGAAAAAACATCTACTCTGCCCTTCCATTGTATGTAACATTTCCTTCTTGGTCACCTCAGAACAAGATTCATTGTGTCAGTGTCTGTGCTTAGTAAACTGGTGTTCAGATACCACCATGCCCAGCTAGGTAGGTAATTTGAAGTTTTACAGCTGTAAATCCTAGAGTTAAACCAAGTATCAACAAAAGAAATGTTCTAATAGTTACATGTCTGTGTATTGTAGAGCAACAGTATCTTTAACTTATTTGGTTATTTATGTAATTATTCACATATTTTTATGCAATGTTGCTGGGCATGGTGTGCATATCTGTGGTACTAGTACCTAGCCAGATGCTGGAGGATGAGTGGTACTAATCTCTGTATTTATTTACTATCTATTTATCTATCTATCTATCTATTTATTTTTCATTAAAGAACAACAGTAACCACTCAAAACCAAAAGAACTGCTGGGCTTGGTAACACATGCCTCTAATCCCAAGCAGATCTCTGAGTTCAAGGCTACCTTGGTTTACATAGCAAGTCCAGGCCAGCCAGGGATACATAGTGAAACCAGATAAAAAATTTCATAAATAATAAAATTTTATGTAATTTAAAACAGTAAATGAGAAAAAAAATGAACTATGTATATTTTTACTGTCGAGAGGTCAAACCACTATTAGAATTTTGCTAGAAAATCTTTTGTATATATGATAGCCTTTGTAGTATTAAAATTTGAATATATTTTATGTTCTGTGTGTTTCTTGCATGAGTTTAGGTACATAATTTGTATACATATTTGTGCATGTTTGCAAGTGTCTGGGGGTGAGCCAACTCCTTGCTCTGTCCTCTGGATCCTCCTGTCTGTCCTTCTGGCTCTGAAATATAGACTTCTACAGCCAAGCCTGACTCTCTGTGAGTGCTGGGCAACCTCTGAATTCAGGTCTAAATGCCCACACAGGGAACACCTTACCCATTAAATTCTCTTCCTCTTTTTTTAAAATTATTGTGTGGGTATGTGATATGTATGCATTGTGTACACATACCACAGTGTGTATGGGGGGGGCTGTCAAAGGAAAACTTTGTGGATTTGATTTTCCTCTTTTACCTTTATATAGGTTTATGAATTAACCATGGGTTGTCAGACTGTGTGGCTGGCATCCACTTCACCTGCTGTTTCATCTTTTGTGTCTTGAAACAGGATCTCATATAGTTCAGGCTGACCTCATCAAATTCATTGTACTGCAGAGGATGGCCTTGGACTTCTGGGTCTCTTGCCTCTATCTTGCTAATGCTGTGAGGACATGTGCTTGCTGTTGTGCCCGTTTTTTATGGCTCAACCCCAGGGCATTGAGCATGCTAAGCTAGTATTCTCTCAACCAAGCTACATACATATCACAAGCTTCTTGATCACTAATTACCTTTTCTTCTTAAAGGACTGTTCATCACTGGGTGTGCATGTTTGAGAGTGGGTGGATGTGGACAGTACATGGATGGAGGCAGAGGACAACTTTCCAAGAGCTGTTTCTCTCCTCCCACCTTGTATTTGAGGCCATTGTTGCGTCTTCTGACTGCTTCTTGCTCCCATCTCCTGCTGGAGTGCTGGGATTGCAGGCATGAGCCACTACATCTGTTATTTTACATGGGTTCTTGAGACTGAACTAAAGCCCCTAAAACTCTCTTACCACCAACCCCAGAGCCTTGAAAATCCTAGCAATCACCCTAACAAGCCCCTACCCCTCAGGAAACTTAGATACTGAGATTTCACACTAAGCAGATCTTGAAGATTTACAGTCAAAAAGTTTTCATAGTTTAAAAATACTTATTGTTTTATTTTATGTGTATGACTGTTTTGTCTACATTCATGTCTGGTGCCTAAGGAGGCCAGAAAAGGACATCAGATTTGGAACTGGAATGAGAGCTACCATGTGAGTGCCAGGAACCAAACCAGGTCCTCAGGAAGAGCAACAAGTGTTCTTAACCACTGAGCTATCCCTCCAATCTTTTTTTTTTTTTTTTAAACTTTATTATTTATTTATTTATTTATTTATTTATTTGTCTTGGTGTTTGCCTGGAACTGGAACTACAGACAGTTGTTAGCTGCCATGTGGGTGCTGGGAATCGAACCCGGGTCCTCTGGAAGAGCAGACGGTGCTCTTAACCGCTGAGCCATCTCTCCAGCCCCCCCTCCAATCTTTTTAAATAAAAAAATTTTTTTTTCAGGGGGCATTGAGGTTTAGACTCAAGGACTTATGCATGCTAAGCTACATTAGAGACTGAAACAAGAAAACCAAAACAAGTTTTAGACCATCCTGGACCACAGTAAGAATCTGTTTCAAAGGGCAAACAGGTAGTGGTAGGGAGGGCAGATATCTCAGCAAGTGGACACCACATGCTCATACAAGCCTGTTGAGATGTGGACCTTTAGCCCTAGCCTTTAGATCTTAACAAAAGAATTAACATTTGAGTCCTTGTGACTGCTGGGGGGCAGTTTACATCTTTGTACTCATGTAATCCTTCATGTGGTTCTGAGGTAGGCTGTTTTGTCTGTGTGGGAGAACACTGAGGCACTGGGAAGCTGAGTGTTGGAACCAGGATGCTGGAACCTACAACAGTTTTCTGATAAACACTTACTCAGTTTGTAAAATATTTTTAGCAAACTAGCATGATAATTTATTAACTTATGTGGGTAATTGTATTAAAAGGTATAGGGTGTAAATAGACAATTATTTCAAACCTTTATTTATTTATTGGTTGCACTGGTGTGTATTTGTGTGTCCCATGGCACAAGTGTAGATTGAGACCAGGGGACAACTTGAGAGTTAGTTTTCTTTTCTTCCATGTGGGTCCCACGAGTGGGTTTATATTATCAAGGTTGATGGCAAGTGCCCTTACCCACAGAGCCATGTTGCCAGTTCTCAACATTTATTATAACTCTTATTTTTTAAAAAAAGATTTATATTTTGTCATTTGAAAAATACTATAGTGGATATCTGAATATCTTTTTTACAGTATAGGTAACCTGAAAATTTTATATAATCATATGGTTGCACTGCAAAATATTTAGATTAAAATTAAAATGCCAAGTACACAGAAGAATGACATAGAGATGAGACAGCAATTGACTGGCAGAAACCTTGACTATATGTGGTTATAGGACTCTACAAAAGGTTTGAGTGTGGAGCTAGAGGTACATGGTTGGTGAACTGTATTTAAATAAGAGAACTGTGACTGGTGGATGAAGGTTGTATAAGGAGATGAAAAGCTGGAGGCAGGAAAGTCAGACCATAGTGACCATGGATGAAGTACGCTTTAAAATGGAATAGCGGGTCTGGAGAGATGGCTCAGCGGTTAAGAGCACCGTCTGCTCTTCCAGAGGACCCGGGTTCGATTCCCAGCACCCACATGGCAGCTAAAATGGAATAGCATACAAAGAAATTAAATTGGACCTGTTAAAAAGAAAAAGAGTAGATGCTGCTAACTGAAGGTAGGATATAGGCGGGAAGAAAGTCAAATTCTCATTGCTTAACATTCTTTAGTTACCAGGTATCATAAATAATATACTCAACTTTTTAGAATCAGTGTCTTAGGGAGCCCAGGTTGGCTTTAAATTTGCTATTTAGCTGAAGATGGCCTTGAACTTCTTATCCTGCCCCCTCCTCCCATGTGCTAGGATTACACATTCCTGCCTGAAAGGCCTGGTGTATCATTTTATTTATGTATTGATTTTTCAATTTTTTTAATGATTTATTTTTATTTTATGTGCATTGGTGTTTGTCTGCATGTGTGTCTTGTGTGAGAGTGTGGAATCCCCTGGAACTCGAGTTATAAACAGTTAGGAGCTGCCATATGAGTTCTGGGAATTGAACCCAGGTTCTCTGGAAGAGCAGTCAGTGCTCTTAACTCTTGAGCCATCTCTCCAGCTCTTTTGTTCTTAACCACCTGGTATTTTATAATTTGCATTGGAGTCATCAAGCTCTAAGTCTGTGTTCATGACGTTTTAAAGGGACTTTGTAAATAGATGCTCTTTTTAATAGTAACGCACTTCTACTCTAAATCTACCGTGATTTGTTTTTCTTTCCATTTGTTTCATGTCAGGGCATTTTCTAGATCTTACCCTTGTTTTTCTCCTGCAGTCATTATTTTGGCATCTATTTTTATTTTTAAAACATTCAATGTATTAAGTGCATTAAAAGTAATTTCATATTGTCTTTATTCCTGTTTGTTTTGCAAGTTAAAATCTTTTCTGATACTCTCTTATTTTACACTTTCTGTCTTTTACTGACAGCTTCCATGCAGAGGAAACCCAAATCATATTCTTCTTCTTTAATGGACCAGATTCCTATCAAGTTCCTTATTCGACAGGCTCAAGGGCTACAACAGGAGCTGGGAGGTATTTGTTTTCTTCATTTTCTTTGCTAAAGTTTATTGTTAAGAAATATTAGTCGGGGGCTGGAGAGATGGCTCGGAGGTTGAGAGCACTGTCTCTTCTTCCAGAGGTCCTGAGTTCAGTTCCCAGCAACCACATGGTGGCTCACAACCATCTATAATGACATCTGATGCCCTGTTCTGTATACTGTATACATAATAAATAAATCTTTTTATTTACTTATTTTTACGTCATAATATAATTTCATCATTTTCTAAATAATTTTTTTAAAAAAAAGAAATATTAGTGCTTATGCTATAGACTGTAGGAAGTGTTTAGTGTTAAAAATGTAAACAATTCAAGAATGAAAATGCCTTTTGCTTCTCTCACTAAATCTATTACCTTATCCTACAGATCACCTCTTCCCTAAAGAATCTCAGCTGTTTTTAGTTTGACATGCGTTCTAAGTCATTTTTTCTTTTCAGGGTGACCCAAATGCAGTTGCCAATATCTGGACATTTGGGTACAGAAACACACACACATATAACGTACGGATGCCCACTACTTCTAATTCTCTTCATCTTTTGATAAGGTTATTTGGACATAACCTTGTTGTAAGCTACAATTATGTCAAGCTCAAAGTGCATTTTTGGCCAGGTGTGGGAGCGCAACCTTTAATCATAGCACTTGGGAAGCTGAGGCAGTCAGATGCCTGTGAGTTTGAGGCCATCCTGGTCTATAGAGTGAGTTTCAGGATGGCCCAAGCTATATAGTGAGATTCTTTTCCAAAAACAGCAAAGCATCTGCTCTCTCTAAGCTACAGGACGCTGAAGCTCATCAATCCAATGCACTTCAGTACAACTCTTGTCTTCCGGGGTGACTGAGCTGCCTACTGCTGCTGCCTGGCTGTAGCAGGAGAATTTGCCTCATATTGCCAGCCTTGTAATGATTTCAGAGCATGGTCTTTACAACATGTACATGACTTCCATGACACTGTAAATCCAAGAACTCATCAATCCAGTTATCCAAAGCTGCAGGCTGTCTTTGGCCTACAGAACAATTTCATTTGGTTGAATCTAATAGATATTCACATAATAACATATTAAAAATATGAATGTTATAAACTGCCTCTTTGTTTTGTTACTTGAAATTAAGCTAGTACTCTATTACTGAGCTTCAGCCCTTTGCCTCTTCTGAGGTTATTTTTCTTGAAGTCTTGGGTATATATCATATCAATTTGTGTAGATCTGCCCTCCAGATACTCCATGAAATATTAATATGAATGTAATAGTTCAGTTTAAATATTCTTAAATAGATGTGTTATATTTTTTATAAATTTGATCTTAATAAACAACTTTTTATGTTGCAGTGTAGTTTTTCTCTGTCTTTGAAGTTAAGATTTTTCTTTTCTTTCTTTGTTGTGGTTGGTTTGGAAGAGGAACATGAGCCTTCCTTGGATGTGGTTAGCCAGATGGCTACATTGATTATAGCTTAACATGCTCTGTTTCTAAAAAAATGGTACAGTATTTGGCAGCACTAGCCAATTAACATGCTTTACTGAAAAGAGTACAATATGTAGATTGGTTTGTGTTTCTCTGTGACTGTTGGAAGTAGTTTTAGTTGTAAGTATGTTTAGAGATTTAAAGTTCAGTAGCACTTTGGGTTGTTACAATGCCTTTTTGAGTGTAGAAACATCAGTTCTAAGCAGAGTCCTGAGGATCAGCCAAGGTGTCACTTGAGAAGCTTTTTGTTTTTGTTTTCTCCCTGAACTCATGAGACAAGAAGCTGATAAGCAGCTTTCATGCTGGTGTCACACAGTGGGATGAAGGAGAGAAAGCTGGGGCAGATCTACTGCAAGGGGCCATTCTTGACTTACTGTGAAGTAGTCTTCTTGGGAACTTTTATTTAAAATGCTATGCAGATTTGTTTTTCTTAAGTTTAAAAAAGAAATCTTTCTGATAGTAGTATTGAACTTAAGTTCTCACACATGTGAGGTGAGTCCTCTGTCATTTTTTTACACTTCAATGATTTCTTTTGAGATAATGTCTCACTAAGTTGACAGCTGGCTCTGAGCTCAGTGTGTAGCTGAGGTAAGAACTTGGATTTAGGGTCTTACCTTCCTAACAGCTAGGATTCCAACCCCAGTTCTAGCTAGAACTTCCTAAAACTCGATACTCTCCTGCAGAAGTGCTCTGGGTGGCAGTTTCTGCCCTAGTTCCTAACATGGTGTCTTTACTCTGCATGTGTGGTAGGTTTCTTTTTTTAAATATTTTTATTTTATGTGAATTGGTGTTTTGCCTGCATGTATAACTGTGTAAGGGTGTCAGATCTTGGAATTACAGACAGTTGTTAGCTGCCATGTGGATGCTGGGAATTGAACTCAGGTCCTCTGGAAGAACAGTCAGTGCTCTCAACCACTGAGCCATCTCTCCAGCTCGTGCAGTAGGTTTCTTAAGTCTGATGCCAGCGGGCTGGAACAGGTTTTTGAGAAACACCTGTTTCTTATGGCTGCTGGCTGCTACAGATAAAGGAGGGGGAAGATTCTGTGAGAGAGACAGAGAGAGAGTAGCAAACTCACTGTAGATTTTGTTTTCTAAAGGGCTGCATTCAGCTTTACTACGTCTTCTAGCAACTAATTACCCACATTTATGTATTGTGGATGACTGGATCTGTGAAGAAGAAATCACAGGGACTGATGCGCTGTTAAGGCGAATGCTCCTGACTAGTAATGCCAAAAACCACTCTCCAAAACAACTGCAAGAAGGTACAGTAACTGCTCATCTTATTTCCTGTTATTATAGTAAGGAGGTATAGTTGGAATTTTCTTTGGTCTGTCAACCAGCTCCTCAAATAAAGAAAGGGAGACCTAGTATTAATTATGAATGCTCAGCCTTATTCAGACTTTTCCTAGTAGCTCTTTTAATTTAACCTGTTTCTATTTATCTACATTGGCCTCAGGGCTTTTTACTTTTCTTTTATTCCGTAGTCCTACTTTCCTTTGTGTCTTGGTGACTGGCTCCTGATATCTCCCTGAGCCTAAATTCCTCCTCCTACTTAACTCTCTCTGCCCAGAAGTCCTGCCTATACCTCCTCCTTTGCTATTGGCCATTCAGCTTTTTATTAGACCAATCAGGTGCCTTAGCAGGCAAGGTAAAACAGCAACAGATCTTTACATGATTAAACAAGTGCAACACATCTTTGTCTGCAATATTCTGTAATAGTGCTAGGCTAACTGAAATCCTGTAGTGTAAGCAATTGTGTTTGGGATAAGAATTTTGAGCCAGTTCTTTGCTGTGCTGGGTATCTAGTTGACATGTTGATAACATTCTCATATTCTGTTTTGTATCACTAAAAAGTCTTTTAAAATCCCAAGCTGGTTAGACACAAATACAGTAGAATGTGGCAGTGTAACTTGCTCTTAATGGGTAATGTTCCAGGTTAGTATCCCTGAACACAAATTGTGTGAGCCACATACTAACGTTGCATTAGCTGCATTGAAAATTTCAGTTCATGGGGCTGGAGAGATGACTCAACAGTTAAGAGCACTGACTGTTCTTCTGGAGGACCTGAGTTCGATTCCCAGCATCCACATGGCAGCTAACAACTGTCTGTAATTCCAAGATCTGACACCCTTACATGGTTGTACATGCAGGCAAAACACCAATTCACATAAAATAAAAATATTTAAAAAAAAAAAAAAGAAAGAAAATTTCAGTTCATAAAAGCCATCTGAAAACTGTTGCAAAATCATTGTAAAGATTGTCACTGTACAATCTTTACTCCTCTTTGAGATGATAACAGTGGCCTTGGCACCCCACCCAAATCCACTCTGAATTTTTGTTGTTCTTGAATTATTTTCGCTGTTATTCTAAATCTTTTTCTCTTTCCCTTTGGAGCTGCAGATTGATCTGTGTCTTTTATGCTCTACTACTGAGTTACTCCCCAGCTCTTAAGGTCTTTGTCTTTCCATTTCCTGTACACAGTTGAAGTAATTACTAATTATCCAAAGCCAATTTTCCTTGACATGTGAATTTTGAACCCAAATACAAAGATGACATGTGGAGTGTTCTTACCGTCTTTGGATAGTTTTTTTCTGCAATTCTTTAGGTTCTGTTGGATTTCCACAGTGAAGGACATACATGACAATCTGCTTTCCTTGAAGTAGTCAGTTGATCATGACCATCTAGCTGTAGATAGTTACTGTGATGATGATGGCAACAAAAATAAATTTTAAAATATTCTTTTTAATTTCATAGTTCCAATCTTATTATGTAATCAAAATGAAGAGTATTAATGGGATTGCTCTTTTTTCATACTTACTCAGCTTTTCCATTTGGTATTTATTTTGTGCTTTCTAGCCAGATGTAGTTAGTGCCCACTCTAGTGAGAGACAGCTCTAGGTATTTGATAACAGCAGTCTGTTGGGTGCTCATCCTCTATAATGGGGCTCCTGGAGGAAAGTATAATGGGGTCTGAAACTTCCAAATTAATAAGCCACAGAGTTAATACTCAGGCCCACTTTCCTGTTCCAGTGCCATTTCTGAAGAATACCCAAGAAATGAGGTTAGCCTTTGTGTCACTGATTTTTATTACATTTTCATTTAAAAATTTTCTTTAAACATACTCACCACTATTACCCCTCCCTCCCCTCTTCTCAGCCAACCCCCATCCCATCGCCACTAATAGGACTTTTTTTTTTTTTAACATTTATTTATTTATTTATTATGTATATAGTGTACAGAAGAGGGTACCAGATGTCATCATAGATGGTTGTGAGCCACCATGTGGTTGCTGGGAATTGAACTCAAGACCTCTGGAAGAACAGTCAGTGTTCCTAACCTCTGAGCCATCTCTCCAGCCCACTAATAGGATTTTTTTTTAAACATATAATTCACTGTTCTTTAAAGACAAAAGCAAATTTGAATGACAATTAGATGTTCTAATTTATTTTTTTCATGAAGAATTAAATTTTATTTTTACATAATTCTTTGGGAATTTCACATCATGTACCCCAATCACGCTCACCTCCTAGTCCCTTTATACCAGCCTCACCCCTGCAGCATGTTTCCCACAGAAGAACCTTCTCCCTCAAAAAACTAACAACAAAACAATGGGCTGGAGAGATGGCTCAGTGATTAAGAGCACTGACTGCTCTTCCAGAGGACCGGGGTTCAATTCCCAGCATTCACATGGCTGTTCACAACTGTCTGTAGTTCCAGTTTCCTGGCAAATACCAAGGCAAATAAATAAATAAAAGTTAAAAAAAAAAATCACCTCACTCCTCTGTCTTTCTCATACCTTTTTATTCATCCTAGTGGCATTGGGCATTGGGATGTGTCATGCAATAGACCCTTTTGTCCAATCAGCTGCACCCACAAATTGTTTATTGCAGTGAGTCATTAGTCTGGTTCAACGTCTCTGGCATACATACCATCATCACAAGACCCTCACTGAAATTCCTCTTGGATATCCTGCTGTTGCCCCCAAGTTGTGGAGATTTTGCAGCTATTGTTCTTCAGGACCAGTCCCTTCACATGACCACAGACAGAGTAGATGTTAGGGTTGCCTAACCCAAGGTCCAGGATGTGGGTCTGGGTGGTAACTGAATTAGTCAGTCTGGGCCACTGGGACTGCCTCCCTCAGGCTAGAGGTGGAACCAGCCCTTCTAGGCCCATGCCATTGAGGCCAGCTCTCCCAGGCCTGTGGTGAGGAATAGGGCCATCTCTCCCATAGGGGTAGAGCCTTAACTTTATGAAATAACATCTGCACTTTTATGGATTTTTATTTATTTTAAATTACATTTTAACTTATTTATTTGGTATGTGTGGGACCTTGCCAATGCCACACTGCACATAAAGTAAGGAAACCTGAGGACAATTTGTGGGCACTGATTCTGTCTTTCATGTGGGTTCAGGGGTAGAGTGCAGGTTATCAGGCTTGCACGTGCCCTAAGCCTGTGAGCCATCCCATGTGCCATCCAAGAAGTTTTCTAATGACTATGTTAGCTTTAGTGAAATTTGTAGCTGTGAGTGGAAGTTTTTACTTTTAACACCATTGCTGTCTTGATTTGTTTGGCGCCTACTCTAAAAGAGCAGTATTTATTTCTGTTGGGTAAACATTAGAGAATTTAGGGAATGATTACAAAATTCTCTTTTTAGCATTTTTAGCTGTCCCAGTAAGTCACACACAAGTGATGCAGATTATGGAGCACTTGACTCTACTTTCTGCGAGTGAACTTATACCATATGCAGAAGTATTAACATCCAACATGAACCAGCTGCTGAATACAGGGGTTCCACGGAGAATTCTTCAAACTGTCAATAAGTTATGGATGGTTCTTAATACTGTGATGCCAAGAAGGTAAGTTCAGTGTACTACTATATACACTAGAGAAATGCATAGCTTTGATAATATACAGGAATTTAGTTGTTGGAAAAACATTCACAAGACCACGTACATCAGTGTTTTTGTGTATGTAATAATAAAATTTCTTTCTGAAGATGGCTACTTAAGATATATACATTAGCCAAGTGCAGAGGCATTTATTTTTAATCCCAGCATGCATTTAGTTTGCAGAACAGACAACCTGGTCTACACTGTAAGACATTGTCTCAAAAAATATACATATTTGTTACATTTTAAAGAATACTTTAAGAAATAGAAGTTATTAACGGTTTGAGAAAGTTCTTTTAAAGTGGTTTTCTCCATGTAGTTATTTGTGGCTAACTGATTCAGATCATGGTATCTCCCATGGTTGCTGTGGTTCCAAATTCTGCTGTACCTCAAGTCATGTGGATTGGCTTTAAAATCCCTGATCCCCAGGCTGTAATCTTTGCAGTTAGAGCTGAATGTCTGCAGCAGGAGGGAGGCATCAGTATGTCCTAAAAACAGAGCACCAGATTATGCATTTCACAGCAGAGTTTGGAGAATGGGTGTGCTTCCCTTGTGCTTATCACTTGATGGGTGCTGATTCATAGATTGCATCAGTAACACTTGGCCACTTGGGAAGATGATAAGAGCAGTCCGCCTTACCTGAGAGCTTAGTTTAGTAGGGCTGGGAACTGAGAATAGTTGTTCTTCCCAAACTCAAATTTTATTTAAGATCAAATTAACAAATACCCATATCGTAATGTGCATTTTAACAATTTTCTATTTTAGATTCTGACTACCCAGGGAAAACCATTTTCAGCTTAAAAACAAATTCTAGCCAGGCGGTGGTAGTGCATGCCTTTAGTGCAGCCAGGACTATTACACAGAGAAATCCTGTCTTAATAAACCAAATAAATAAATGAATGGATGAATCAATCAATAAATAAATAAATTCTAGCATTTACATCTTTTCATTTTAGTCAGTAGTAGGCTTCTAACAGGCATGGCTTTTTGATTCTCCAGCTTAGCCATTGTTTGTGAAGTTTAGCAGCCTGATTTGCTCTTCTTTTCTGTGAATCTTCTTTTTCTTTTTTCTTTTTTCTTTCTTTTTGCTTTTGTTTTACGAGATAGGGTTTCTCTGTGTAGCCCTGGCTCTCCTGGAACTCAACTCTGTAGACCAGGTTGGCCTTGAACTTAGAGAGATTTGCCTTCCTTTGCCTCCATGTGCTGATATCAAAGGCATATGCCACCATGCACAGCTCTTTATTTTCTAATACAGTTATACTATTTCTTTTAGCTAAAGCAATATTTAGTGTTTATCTTATGATTATATATTTACAATTGAACTATGCAGTATACTGTAATTTTCTTTGATTACCTTTTCTTTTCTCTTTCTTCTCCTCCTCCTCCTCCTTAGTTGTTATTTTTGTTCCTGGGGAATCACACTTAGGCTGGCAGCATGCTAGTCAACTACACTTCCTTAGTGGTTTCTTTCTTACACATGAGTGCAAGTCCCCATACTTGGCATTGCCATAACGTTTGCCTTGTTTCCATTTGTTTGTTCAGTAACTAGTAAATAATTCATCTCACACTCTTTATTAAGATGAGGCTTATTTTACAGTAATTACAACATATAATTAGTCAGTAACATGATTTTTATGAAGACATCTTGCTTTCCATCTTAATCTTTCCCTAGAACATGGCACAGTTGTCCTAGAATTGCTGTTTTCTCTCTGCTCTTCTTAGATCCCTGTTTTCTTTCTTGCTTTCTGTCCACATAGAACACATGCTGCAGTACTTCCTGAGAAAGACTGATGGGAGTTATTTTTTACTACATTGGAGGTTTCATTCTTCTCACATGTGGTTCCTATTTGGCCTAAGTGTAGTTCATAAATTTGAGTGCACAATTCAGACTTGGTGTTTCCACTGACTGTTAGTAATCTGGTATTTTCACTGCTTTTCTGCCTGTTGTATATGACCATTGTTTTTCATTCATTACAGGCTTTCCCTCCCTTTGTGTTCTGGAATTTAATGATGTGTTTTGATTTTTTTTTCTTCAGAGTATTAGGTACTTGGTTGGCTTTTTTATACCGGTGAGCAGTGTCTTAATTTTTAGGACTTTTTTTCCTGAATAAATTGAATTATGTGTGTTTTTATTGTTGGTATGTGAATGTAAGTACAGGTGTCTGAAGAGGCCAGAGATACTGGATGCCTTGGAGCTGTAGTTACAGATGGTTGTGAGCCACCTGATTTAGGTTCTGGGAACTGAATTCAGTCCTCTGGAAGAACAACAAATGCTCTTCAGTTCTGATCTTCTCCCCAGCCCTAGCAATACTGTTTTGAAGAGTGAATGTGGTGGGACATGCCTATAACTCAGAAGGCAAAGTAGGAGGATAAGGAATTCCAGGATATCCGGGCATACACAGGGAGACTTTAGCTCTTTTTTTTTTTCTTTGCTTGGTCTTTGTTTTTCAAGACAGAGTTTCTCTGTGTAACTCTGGCTGTCCTAGAACTCAGTCTGTAGACTAGACTGACCTTAAACTAAGAGATTCATCTGTCCCTGCCTCCTGAGTGCTGGGAATGAAAGGTTCATGCCACCACCACCAGGCCTTCTTCTTTTTTTCCCCCCCCTATTTTTCGTTGCTTTGGAGTGTTGGTTTTTTTGTTTTGTTTTGTTTTTGTTTGTGTGTGTGTGTTTCTTTCTTTAGTGTATTTTAATTTTTTTTTTTTTAAACAAAACCTCCTTGTAAATGTCTGGTCCTTAGATACCCATTCATATTTAAGTGGCAAGTTCTGTGTGATATAAAGTTAGTTGATTTCTGGGCTTCATTGTAAGAGATTAGGTACCCATGTGTCTATTTCCCTCAGCAATTCTCTGTAGTCAGCTCACATATCTGCAATCTTTCAGATTTCAAGTGGCATTTTACAGTGTGACTTTGTGATAATAAATACAATACAATAAGATATATTTATGGGGCCATTATAGTTTCAAAATTGTGGCAATTTTGATTTTTCTTATTAAACTAGTCCTCTTAAAATCTAAGTGTGATAGGACTGAGTTTTTAATTTCATTTTCTTCGTAGATGCTATAATCGTTCTGCCTGAGCTGCAAAGACTTTGTGTTCATTGTTTAGCTTATATTTGTTTTAGAGATATAATAATATGGATATCTAGTTTTTAATTTTTCAGAGTTTATTTCCAGGGCTGGGGATGTAGCTCGGTTGGTACTGTGATTGCCTAGCATACATGAAACCCTGGGTTCCACCCCCAGCACTGCATAACCCAGTTATGGTGGTACATTCCTGTGATCTCAGCACTTGAGAGGGGCTGCAGGAAAATCAGAAGTGCAGGGCTTCCTCAACTCTGTAGTTAGTTTGGGGCCAGCATGAACTACATGTGAGCCTTTCTCAGAAACAAACAACAAAGGAACTCCAAAGGTTTTTCATACCATTTCTTTCTTCCTTCCTTCCTTCCTTCCTTCCTTCCTTCCTTCCTTCTTTCTTTCTTTCTTTCTTTCTTTCTTTCTTTCTTTCTAAGATACAAAGGACTAAATGACTGTAGATGTGAGTTAAAACATAGCTATTATGAACATGTGACTGTTTTCTCATCAGGTTGTGGGTAATGACAGTAAATGCACTCCAACCTTCCATAAAGTTTATACGGCAACAGAAATATACCCAGAATGATTTGATGATAGATCCTCTTATTGTCTTGAGGTGTGACCGGAGGGTTCACAGGTAAGTTATTTACATTTCATTTTTAAAAATAGAGCTGTATATTGGAGAACCAAAAGAAATTGAAGGAAATTATTTTAATATTGTATTGCTCCTATAAGTATATATGTAATCTAATTTATGCAGGTTTTCTAGCAGTGTATATTCTTAAATTATAGACAGTGTAATACAGTAAGATAAATCCTTAGAGAAAAGGCACTCTTGGCTTTGGTAGTCATCAGTAGGCTCCTGTGTCTCCAGATGAAGCTCCATGGCTGCTCATTAGCAGGGTATCACTGTAGCTTGAGGGTGACCTTGAACTCCTGCTCTAACTTCTGATTTTCCTCCACAGTCATCTCAGTGCTGGGATTACAGGTGTGCGTCACCACATATAGCTTGAAAAATCATTTTAAAACACTGATATATTTGTAGATCATTACATAATTTAAACTGTGACCTGTTTGACATCAGTTGTGATGTTAGTGTCAATTTGATGTTAGATTCCAATTTGTTTCTAATTCCTAACAAATTGTTTTCAAATGGCTTCACTTCAAAAGGCAGAATTTACTTAATAGACATTACTATTTGAAATTATGACAAAGCAGTCATAAATAACATGAAGTAAATCAAAAAGCCTACCTTTAATGACCATCATCTACATGGGAAAGAAGATAGATGTGTGAAACTTTAAATAATATGGTCATGTGCAGATGAAAGATGTACTAAATTAATTTTTGTTGGTTTTTTGTTGTTGTTTGTTTTTCTGAGTCAATATTTTACTCTGTAGACCAGGCTGGCCTTGAACTCCCAGAGCTCTGTCTGCTTCTGCTTCCTTAGTGCTGGGATAAAAATGTGCATCATCACACCTGACAAAAATGAATTTTGTTTTTGCTTTTTGAGACAGCATTTCTTTGTGTAACTGTCCTAGAACTAGAGTTATAGACCAGGCTGGCCTTGAACTCACAGAGATCTACCTGCCTCTGCCTCCCAAGTGCTGGGATTAAAGGTGTGAAGGGGTGTGCCACTACTGCTTGGGTGAATTTTATTTTTTAAAGTTAAGAAATACTGTGCTGGGAGCTGAAGAGATGGCTCAGTTGTTGAGAATACTGGCTGCTTTTCCAAGCAGATTCAATTCCTAGCACCCACATGGCAGTTCACAACTGTCTGTAATTCCAATTTCAGGACTTCTGATACCCTTATGCAGACAAACATACAGGCAAAATACCAATGAACGTAAAATAAAAATAAATTATTAAAAAAAAGAAAGAAAGAAAAATAGTGGACTGGCCAGGCAGTCTCTGTGAACGCCTTTAATCTCAGCACTCAAGAGGCAGAGGCAGGTGGATCTCTGAGTTTCAGGCCAGTTTAGTCTACAGGACAGACAGTATCCAGGATAGTTAGAGATATATAAAGAAACTCTGTCTCAGGAAAGTAAAACCAAAACCAACTAACAACAATAAACAACAACAAAAACAAAAAAGAAAGAAAAAGAAAGGAAATACTGGGCTTGGGAGATGGCTCAGTAATTAAGCTCATTTACTTTTTTTCCATGGGACTGGAGTTCACTTTCCAACAGTTCAACATTGTCAGACAGCTCACAATTGCCTATAACTCTAGCTTCAGGGGCTCTAATGCCCTCTTCTGATCTCTTAAGGTGCTGTACTCGTGTACATACATATAACCTTGTGTACACCCACCTCGACACCACCACCCCACACGCACTAAAAATAAAACATAAAGGTTCCGGGGGCTGGAGAGATGGCTCAGCGGTTAAGAGCACCGTCTGCTCTTCCAGAGGACCCGGGTTCGATTCCCAGCACCCACATGGCAGCTAACAACTGTCTGTAGTTCCAGTTCCAGGCAAACACCAAGGCAAATAAATAAATAAATAAATAAATAAGAAAAAGAAAAACCATAAAGGTTCCTGAGAGATGGATTAGAGATTAAGACCACCTTTTGCTTCTGTTGAGGACCCAGGTTTGGTTCCCAGCACCTACATGGCAACTCACAACCATGTTTAACTGCAGTTCCAGGGGCTCTGACCTCCTCTTCTTACTTCCAGGCACACACATGTTAAATGACATACTTGTGGGCAAAACACTCATACACATAAAAAATTAATATAAAATAATTTAAAAATAACTTTAAATAATATAAAACATAAAATATTTCTTTTAAAAGTTAGGTAATATGTGGAGGATATGGAACCTGACTAGCATTTTAAAGGATGGATAGGGCTAATTTCAACAAAACAGGTAGTGCAGCATAATGGTACATGTTTATAATTCTAGCACTTTGTAGGTGTAAGCAGTTGGCTCAGAAGTTCAGTGTTACTGTCCTCAACTATGTAAGTTTGAAGAGAGTCTGGGCTAGAGTCAGACTCAGTAAAAAAAACAACAAAAAAAAAAACCCAAAAAAACCCAAATGGGCTGGTATAGTGGTGGAGCAGAAAAGGGTGCCTGCTGCCAAGACTAGTGATCTAAGTCTGACCCTGTGTTACACGTGGTAGAACTGACACACACACACACACACACACACACACACACACACACACACTCTCTCTCTCTCTCTCTCTCAAACGTATACACAAATGCACGTGCACAAAATATATGTGAACAAGAATAGCTTCCAGCAGCCAGAGAACCTCCACAGAACAACCACCAAGTGTCAGCAGCATGGTGACGGGTGAGGGATAGCCCATGTTGGCTCTTTTGAGATACTCTCACTGCAGTCTAGCTTGGTCTGGAGCTTGTGTAGTCCAGGCTGGCCCTGGACTTGATACTCTTCCTGTACCACTAGAGGACTAGGGTTACAGACGTGCATCTACATGTCCTATCTGCATGGAAAATATTTTGAGAATATTTAGGTTAGAGGGTTAAGTCTTGAGAAGTGTGTGCTTTCTGAGAAAATAAGTTAGATGATAGAGGGCTTTGACTGTTAGGAAAAATAGACCAAAGTGCCTGCTGTGGGGAGCAGAGTTTAGATCCCAGAACCCGTGGGAGACAAGTCTGGAGGCAGACAGCATTGGGAAGAGAGTGGAGGAAGAACAGAGATAGGACACTGATTGGCCAGCTTAGCCAGTCTATGAACTGAAGGTTCAGTGAGACAATTGAGGAAAGGCACTTTATACTAGCCTTTGCCTCCACATGTGTGAGCACACACATGCACATGCATTCTTAAGAGCAAGTGTCTACATTTACATTAACAAACACACACTTCACACACACACAAATAAATTTATAAAACAGGATCTTTACCTTGCATATACTTATTTGGCATCTCTCAGTAGATGGCCTTCTCAAAGTGATAAAACCTAAAAATAAGTCATACAAAATATAGTTTGCTGAGATCAAGATTTTATAGGAAATAAGAATCAGTAGAATAAACTTTTAGTAGGTAATATATGTAAATCCACAGAGTACTAGAAAACAGGCATTTCTTTTAGTTAATTTTTATCTTTTTTGTTATTGTGGGGGGGTGCTGGTTATGACATGTGTTTCTTTCCTCCAGATACATTTATGTGGGTTCCAGGTCTCAGGGCTTTTGTGGCAAGTGCCTTTACCTGCTGATTGGAAATCAGGCATTTGTAAAACAAATGATCTGTGTTAAAAATCTGCCCAAGTAGATGACTTCACCTCTGTTCCCTTTGTTGAAGTTTGCTATCAGAATAAATGTATATGGTGTTTTGTAGCTTAAACCTCTTGCTTGAGAACCTTTACTTATGTTAGGTGTGTATTCTTCCCTATGGCTAAACATTCCCACTGCCCTCCTGCTGCTGCCTGTGGTGCTCTTTATACTGCACACTATATATATGTACTGTATTATGTTAGATCACAGTGCAAAAAATAGAATTTTGACCAAAGTAATACTCTTTTCTTTCTTTTTCTTTTTGGTTTATTTTGGTTTGGTTTTGGTTTCTTGACAGGGTTTTTCTGTATAGCCCAGCTCTCCTGGAACTCACTCTGTAGATTAGACTGTCCTTGAACTCACAGAGATCCACTTGCCTCTGCCTCCTGAGTGCTGGGACTAAAGGGATGCACCACCACCACTGGGCAATATAGTCATTTTTTAAAAATTTTGATTCATTTTTCCTGCCATCCAGAAGAGCTCAGCCAATTTACAGTCCATTACAGTATTTTATATTGTATACCTTCTTGTACATTTGTATTTTGTATTTTATCAGAAAATGAAAAATTTAACACAGATCATTTGTTTTACAAATGTTTATCTAACTTTTGTTAGAGTGAACATTTTAATGTTTGATGGCTATTGTTGTTCTTTGTTTATCTTTCAGAAAAGCTTTCCCCCCCCTTTTTTTTTTTTTTAAAAAAAAAAAAACCCTTTTATTTATTTAATTATTTGCCTTGGTATTTTGCCTGGAACTATAACTACAGACAGTTGTGAGCTGCCATGTGGGTGCTGGGAATTGAACCCTGGTCCTCTGGAAGAGCAGTCAGTGCTCTTAACCGTGAGCCATGTCTCCAGCCCCAAAGTTTTTCCTTTTTAAAATAATTTTTATTTTATTTTATGTGCATTAGTATTTTGCCTACATGTATGTCTGCGTGAGGGTGTCAGATCTTGGAGTTACAGACATTTGTGAACTGCCATATGGGTGCTGGGAATTGAATCTGGGTTCTCTGAAAGACAGTGCGCTTACCTCTGAGCCATATCTTCAGCCCTCAGAAAAACTTTTCTAACCTCTTTTTTATTATTATTATTGATTTATAGAATTTGTCTATAAAGACTCTCAAAAGCTAGGTGTGGTGACACATGCCTGTTAGGAATCTTGCGTTTGAGGTCGGTCTGGGTTCCATAGTGAATTCCAGGCCAGTCTGCAGTGTGACTCTGTTTTCACCCCTAGTTCTTTTTTTTTTTTTTTTTTTTTTTCGTTTTTTTTTTTTTTTTTTTTTTTTTTTTTTTTTTTTTTTTTTTTTTTTTTTTTTTTTTTTTTTTTTTGTCATTAAGTTTTTTGCTTTTTTAACTTTATTTATTTATTTATTTGCCTTGGTGTTTGCCTGGAAGTGGAACTACAGACAGCTGTTAGCTGCCATGTGGGTGCTGGGAATCGAACCCGGGTCCTCTGGAAGAGCAGATGGTGCTCCCAACCGCTGAGCCATCTCTCCAGCCCCACCCCTAGTTCTTTAAACAATTTAAAAGTTAGCTTACAAAAACAATGCATTTCATTGTGAAGATTTTTGCCTTAAAAACACAACACACAAAAGTGAAAATGATATCAGTTCTTACTATATGTTGTAATTTTTAAATTATTTGGATGCTGGAGATTTAACTTGGAGCCCTGAGCATGCTGAATGTGCCCTTCCTTTGAGTTAGCTGCATCCTTAGTCTTCTTGCTTTGTTTTGCCTTAAAAAAAAAAAAAAAAAAAAAAAAAAAAAACCTTCATACAGTTTAATTTTACGTTTACCAAGTAAACATTCTCATGGTTTTAAAAGAAATTATATAACATACATAAATGATAATGAGTATTTGCCTAGTGGTGGTGGTAGGAAAGTAGCTGGGCTGAGGTTTCAGAGAAGCTAGTCTTGTATAAATCTTTGAGAGCTGAGTGGTGAAATCTTTGACATTCTTAGTAGTATCTGTAGTAAGAAGTTTCTGGCCTGGTCTAGCCCTAAGATCTGAACCCACAGTTCCAAATAATCACACAGAGTCTTATGTTGATTACATGCTGTTTGGCCTATGGCTCGGGTATATTACTTGCTAACTCTTACTTTTACACCAACCCTTGATTAGCAAAGTGGCTTAGTACTTTTTCTCAGAGCATTTTCATCTTCTTTCCTCTGTTCTGCTCTTCCTCTTCCTCTTCCCAAGAGTTTCCTAGTCTGATAGCCCCACCCATACTTCCTATCTTCCTTCTAGCCAGTCAGCTTTTTATTAAGCCAGTAGGAGGGACAAATATTTACAAAGTACAAGAACATAATCCACAGCATATATCCATTCTTCTTTGTTCATTTCTGAAACTTTTCATATGTTAATATGCAAATACTCTGTAACATAAAGAAGATTGACAAGAAGAAAAGGTGTACAATGAAAGTCTTACTCTTGTAGCTGTCATTCTTTTGGCTTTTGACCAATTCTAGTTCTATCTGTAGAAGAAATTTTATTGTTGTATCTATATAGCTTCATTTTTCATTGTGCTTTATTACTTTATACTTCTTGTTGTGGATAGTTCTAAAAAATGGACATGGCTGGGGATGTAACTCAGTACCAGAGCACTTGCTTATTAGCAAGTTCAGCCTCAAGCAACACACACACACACACACACACACACACACACACACACAGACACACACACAGAGGAGGGATAAAAAATGAAAATGTGTATTGGAGGCTGAGACAGGAAGATCATGAGTCCAAAATCAGTCAGCCAACAACCAGAGGAAAAGCCTTCAGTAGTACTACAGGGATGATCTGTTCCTAAAAACCCTTTGCGTGTTCTCAGTATTTCCATGCTGATGCTCATTTTTTCCCCCTCATCTCTCTTGACTAGTGGGTAGCTCCACATGTAGATTATCAGGATTATTTCCCAGAAGCTCTGATTCAATGTCTAATTTGACATTTAAGATTTAAAAAAATATTTCAAGTCATTTTTTGAAAAATTGCTACATTTTATTTAACCATGCTTGGGGAGACGACCATTCTTACTGTTCCCACTGGTCTGTTGTTTTTAGTGCTGGGCAGTAAACCCAAGGTCTTGTGCATGCTAGGCAAGAGCTTTGCTGCTTCCCACATTCCTAGTTCCCATTATAGTCTTAACTTTGCCAAGGTGCCCAACATGGTCAGCTTGTGATTTTCTTGTCTTGGGCTGCTCTACAAGCCTAGTTTCCATCTTAGTCAATAATAGAGGATGTCTTTTAAAAGGCTTGTGTCTAAGACATTTACCACTTTATCATGTTCTAATAAAAAAGCTAATATCTTCCTTTTCAACTTAATTACATTTTATTTTAGCTGTTAAGATGAAGAATGATGTTTATGAATCTTGAAATGCAGAAAATAAAATTTACAATTTATTCATTGTTTTGGAGGGCATCTGCTCCTGCTTCATGGCCCTGGCTAATCTCATGACTCAGTTTCCCCAGTGCTGGGATTATATGCAAGTACGCACACCTAGTTTAGACCTTTAAGAATGAGTATTTCATTGAGAAAAGTTGTTAAACTGTGTTTTTCAAATGACTTAAACTGAATTGGTTAAGATCTAACTAGGTTTTATTTTTTTTTTTAATTTTTTTTTTAAAAAACCCTTTATTTATTTATTTGCCTTGGTGTTTTGCCTGGAACTGGAACTACAGACAGTTGTTAGCTGCCACGTGGGTGCTGGGAATCGAACCCAGGTCCTCTGGAAGAGCAGACAGTGCTCTTAACCGCTGAGCCATCTCTCCAGCCCCCTAACTAGGTTTTAAATTGGTATTCTTCCTGATACATTTTCTTCTTTGTTTAGGTGCCCCCCGCTGATGGATATTACTCTACACATGCTGAATGGGTATCTCCTTGCATCTAAAGCTTACCTTAGTGCTCATCTGAAGGAGACAGCAGAGCAAGATAGGCCTTCCCAGAACAATACAGTAGGTTTGCTTGGACAGACTGATGCCCCGGAAGTCACCAGAGAAGAGCTGAAAAATGCATTGCTGGCAGCTCAGGTAAAATTTACTAAAGTTAAATTTAGTTAAATGGCATGTTTGTTTGTTTTGTTTTGTTTTTGGTGGGTTTTGAGATAGGGTTTCTCTATACAACATCGCTGCCTATCCTGGAACTCACTGAGATCCACCTGCCTCTGCCTCCCAAGTGCTGAGATTCAAAGTGTGTTGCTGCCAACACAGCTCTGCAATGTTTGTTTGTTTTTAAATAAGTAAATAAATCACACATTGTGTTCTATATATACACTCTTGACATTGTGTGTTCCTTTTATTTTAGATTCTATAACAATATTATTTTTGCTTCTGAGTATCAGGCAGACTTTCATTATGAAAACTGAATACCTATTTTAATAAGATTTATATTTAACAAATTTAAGTCTCTAACCAATAAGCACATATTTATTGAACACCTGTGTGTCAAATGCTGTTCTAGGACCAGGGACAAAGCAGTAAAGAAGATACTTGGTTACTTTTTCTTTATAGATGAGATGATAGGAAAGGAAATCAGATGTTAGAGACAGACTATAAACAGAAAAGTAAGTGAATACATAATATTACAAAGTGTCAGGCTCTCTTTTCCATATAGGACATCAAACAGGTCACTTCTCAAGTGCTGCTCTGTGAAGTGATGGAGGAAACTGGAGAAATGCCTGCTAGAATCCTGAGGAAAGGAGAGTGAGAGGAAAGGGGGAATTAGGTTTGGTCTGCTTTAGAGGCCGCTGGTTCAGATTACCTGTCTGGTAGGTGTTTGTGAACCCAGGGCTTCAATTCTGCCTTGTGGTATGCAAGCCTTTAGAAGTATGCCAGGTCCTCATGTACATGCTTTTTTTTTTTTTTTTTTTTTCCCCAAACGTATTTATTTATTTAATTATTTGCCTGGAACTGGAACTACAGACAGCTGTGAGCCGCCATATGGTTGCTGGGAATCGAACCCCGGCCCTCTGGAAGAACAGCTGGTGCTCCCAACCGCTGAGCCATCTCTCCAGCCCCTGTACATGCTTATTTTTATGTTATGTGTGGGTGTTTGCCTGCATTATGTCCCAGGACCATGTCAGAGGAGAGTATTGGGTCTGCTGGGATTGGAGTTACTTATAAACAGTAGTGAGCTGCCATGTGGGTGTTGGGAATTGAACCCTTGTCTTCTGGAAGGGCAGCCAGTGCTCATTACCAAGTGATCACTAGCCTCCTGCATACATTTATTTTTATGAAAAAAATATATTTTTTCAGATTTTTCAGGAGTTTGCGATCCTAAAAATGTGAGACTGCATTCTAAATTGCTCAGTTCTGCTCTCAGAATGACCACTTTTATGATGTTCGTGTGCTTCAAAAGAATTATTGTGCCATTTCTGTTCATATGAAAAGAGAGATTTCTTTTTCAGGTGAACTTCTCAGAATTCCTCTCCGCACCCTCCCCCCCCCATGGTAAACTTTGGTAAACTTTTAGTCTCTTGTATTGTGATTATACATTGGTTTGTTCCAGGGTGATGACTTCATTCTTAGTCTTGAATTTTACATGCTAACTGCAGTTTCCCCTCCCTCCCTCCCTCCCTCCTCTTCTCCCATTCCCTCCCCAACTTCTCATATCCACTTTTTATCTTCTTAAAGGATAGTGCAGCTGTCCAGATTCTCTTAGAGATTTGCTTGCCTACTGAAGAGGAAAAGGCAAAAGGTGCCAATCCAGACATCTCCCTCAGGAACACTCCAAGTGTCATTCCCACCAGCACTCCAAGTAAAGAACTGGAGGGAGGAGAGGACACTCTGCTCTGTAACCTCCGTGAAGTCCAGTGCCTTATCTGCTGCCTGTTGCACCAAATGTACATTGCAGATCCCAACATTGCTAAACTTGTTCACTTTCAGGTGCGTGCTCAAAGAATAATGTGGGATGTTTGAATTTTATTTTTTCTTGAGGGCTTTATATAGTAAATTAACACAGATAGATCATTTGAAAATGAGAAAGAATCATGGTCCTTTGCAAAATATAGAAAAATCCAAATTCTGAATACTGTTAAGATATTCAAATACTTTCTCTGTTATCTGTTCTAATGTATCAGGAAAGTGCAATTCCAGAGACAGTCAGAGACACTTGTTATTCAGAGCAGATGCTACAGAAAGGAAGTGAAATTTCACTTGTGTTTCTGTATTTGACTTTTCCCTTCTTCTCGAGACAGGGCTATCCATGTGAACTTCTGCCTCTGACAGTTGCGGGGATCCCATCTATGCATATCTGTCTGGATTTCATACCAGAGCTTATTGCCCAGCCCGAACTTGAAAAACAGGTAGTGCCTGTTTTAGAACTTGAAGAAAAATTTGATTACTTTTCAGTTGGCTATTAGAGAAGACATTTTACAATTTTTAGCACTTAAACTTTTCTATAGAAATATGTAACATTTGGATTTTGTGTTCCAGATATTTGCTATACAGCTGCTTTCTCATTTGTGTATCCAGTATGCATTACCAAAGTCACTTAGTGTGGCTCGCTTAGCTGTCAATGTCATGGGAACTTTGCTAACAGGTGGGTGTGTAGCCAATCAACATCAATGAAAGCATCTAATAACACTACATGTATTTTCTGAACTTTAAGACTCAGCAGCTTTTGTGTGTGTGTGTGTTTTGTCTTTTTGAGTTGGGCTCATGATGTATGTTTCAGGCAGCCCTGTCTGTCCTGGAATTCACTCTGTAGACCACACTGACCTTGAACTCAAAGATCCACCTACCTCTGCCTCCTGAGTAGTTGGATTTATGGTGTGTGCCCTATACTCCACTCTTTGGAGTTTGTTATTTTAACTTCAGCCATCCCTTTAATTACTATTCTTTCAAAAAATTTCATACTTACAAATATTATTTATAGTATAGAAGTATAAGCAGACCCTACTGTGGGTCCTGTGTGTGTGTGTGTATATATACATATATATATGTTATATTTTTAATAAATGAAAATAAAATCTGTAGAATTAGAAAACAAATTAGAAATCAAATAAATGTGCTCAATTCCAAAAGAAAAATATTTGGAAATGTCATAAATAGCCAGGCGGTGGCAGCTTATTCCTTTAATGTCAGCATTCAGGAAACAGAGGTTTATAGAGGGAATTCCAGGACAGCCAGGGCTACATACAGAACCCTGTCTCAAAACAAAACAAAACAAGTCATAAATACATCAGCTATTTCTTTAAATTCTACAACGTTTCATGTATGTGTGTGTGAATGTATAATTTTATTTTATTTTTTTTTGAGGCAGTGTTTCTCTGTGTAGCTCTGGCTGTTCTGAAATTTACTTTGTAGACTAGGCTGGCCTGGAACTTACAGAGATCTGCCTGCCTCTGCATCCTGAACACTGGGATCACAGGCATGTGCAACCTGGTTTTATTCTATATTTTAACCACCTTCTGGTTTCTAGAGTAAAATGGTCTAAAAATAGATTACTTTAAAATATATGAATCTGTTCAGTCCTTTAAAAGGTTATACTCTTTCTCAGTGTTCACAGTGTTTCACAATAGCTTGTTCATTTTTTTTTATTATTATTTTCACCTCATGTTATAATTATTTATAGTGGTTAAAGGTTCATACTACATTTAGTCCCAGATTTACCACTAACTATTGCATGACTTCAAACAGTATTTTTTTTTCCCAGGACTGGAGATTGAACACAGGGCCTTTGCATGTGCTAAGCAAGACCCCCTACCCTGAGCTGCTCCCCTTTCTGCCTTGGAATAACTTTTTTTTTCTTCAGACAGGGTCTTGCTGTGTAGACCACGCTGTCCTCAAACTCAGCCACCTGCCTGCCTCTGCCTTGGCCTCTCAAGGCCTGGGATCTTTGAAAAGCTTGTCAGTATGCTGGGCTTTAAACTACTTTTATAACTTCTCTAAAGTTTGCTCAAAGTTTTCTCATCTGCACAACTGTTGTGATAGAGTTGTGAGCACTAAATGAAGTGATAAAAGCAGTGTACTTAGCACAGGGCTGGACACAATAAACACGTATCCTGGATGATGACTGGTTAGTAGAGGAGGTGCTGTTAAGATTAGGGTATGCTTCATCCTGTAAAACGTAGTTTGCCCAGCACAAATCATAGTTAATTTGTTCTGTGGCTTGTCTGTGTTGACTTTATACCTGACTTACATTTCTTCCCAACAGTCCTAACACAGGCTAAGCGGTACGCTTTCTTCATGCCAACCCTTCCAAGTTTGGTCTCCTTTTGTAGAGCATTTCCTCCACTGTATGAGGATATTATGTCTCTGCTAATTCAAATAGGTCAAGTGTGTGCCTCTGATGTTGCCACTCAGACTAGAGACATTGATCCAATCATCACACGTAAGTGGTACCTCATTTCCATTTTTTGTTTCATTATTTTAAAGTTTCAAACAAGACCATATTCATTTCAGAATATCTTGCTAATTATCACCCCTCACCTTATTTTGTAGGTCTTCAACAAATAAAGGAGAAACCAAGTGGATGGTCTCAAATCTGTAAAGATCCGTCTTACAAAAATGGATCCAGGGACACTGGAAGCATGGATCCTGATGTCCAGCTCTGTCATTGTATTGAAAGCACAATAATTGAAATAATAAACATGAGTGTTAGTGGAATTTGAAAAAAATATGCATCTCTTTGCTGCATATACCCAACAGGAACCTGGATTTTATGACAACTCTAAGCTGAATGGAAATAGTGAGATCTTGGAGAATGCTGAAATGATTCAATTCAACATGAGTATAATTTAGAACTCTAAGAATTATACTTGCTAATGTTTGAGTGGCATATCTTTGGATTTGCTCTGAGGGTATGTTTATATTGTGGCGGTAGAACTTCTTTTCCGTTGGGAATACTCTAAGAAACCGGTTTCTAGGAAGAGATTGGGCCATCCACTTAGCTTGTGAAGTGAAGAAAGATTGCCAGGCCTTCAATTTAATATCTTATAAAATGAGCCTGTGGATATCCCTCATATTTGTGAGCTTTTAACAGTTTTTAGCAAAGAGGGAATGAGAGGCATAAGAAAGAGGGATACAGGGAAGGAATAAATCAGGAAAATTACCAGTTAACTACACAAAATTATTACAGACTTGTAATACAAGTAGTAGTAATGCCGGTTGGAATTCTAGTTTATGAGAAACAGTAATGCAAAGGCTTTTCATAAGGCAGGTAAGCCAGGTGTGGTGGCACATGCCTTTAGATCCCAGCCCCAGGGAGAAAGACAGAGGCAGGTGGATCTGAGCTTGAGGCCAGTCTGGTCTATATAGTGAGTTCCAGGACAGCCAGAGCTATATAAAAATTCCTGTCAAAAAACCAAACAACAACAAAACCCAAGTAAATTACTGCCTTGGAGTTACAGATGAAGATAAAAGATTTCATATGTCTGCTTCAATTTTTTCTAATATATGAAGCCATATGTTCAAAGATACTTGAATTATTTGAAATTTTAAGATGCTGATTGTAGTAGCAGAGACATCTTTGTGCAAAGAATAACCTGAAAGTGGATTTCATTTATTCTTTTTTAAATTTATTTTTATAATGCTGTATTATCTAATTCTCATAGGAGCAAAGATGTATCAAATGAATTTTAGAGCAATAAACCCCAATAAAGCTCTTGGTTCATCATCAGGATTATAACTCATGTTTTACTTTGAGGGGATCTTTGAGTAAGAAAATACAGTGTTTGAACCTCAGGAAAGTTTATAATGTGGAAAATAGTGTGTTGCTGAAGTTTGCAGTCCTCTGTTAGGAACCTCATGATTGAGTAGATACATTCAGATAACTATAATCATTTTTAAACAATTAAGTAGCCAGTGTAGAAGGTACTTCTTTGCTGTCTGAGAAATACCTCAATCATTTGCCACCCCACTCAAAACAGACCTCTTATTACAGAAGGTAGGAAGCTAAAAGGAAAGTTTGTTTTACAAAAAGAAATTTAGCTTTGTCCTTTGTACTAGCATAGTCCCAACCCACTTTCCTTCTCTGACCCTGACCCTACCTCATGAAGGTGTCTATTAAAACAAGTTGATAGCTGTCTCCAATCATGAAATGCATAGTGTCATGCATGGTGGAATATATATAACTTTTTATTAGATATTTAATGTTCAATTAAGGAATTTTGATGTGAAGAGTAAAAGAATATGCTTTAAAGATATACCATAAAATTTTTCATATTTTTAAATGAGGCAGTTTTGTAGTCTCTTAAGATTAAATACAACTGCTCCCGTTTTGTTTTGTTTTTTAATGAGGCCTTTCTGGAATGTTTTGTGTGACAAGTAGAACTCTGTTAGGAATTCAGAAATGTTCAAAGTACGTTTTGTAATGAAATGCAGTACACATTTTGTGGATCAATTTTGAAAGACTGGTTGTAACCTATTGTGTTAAAAGTAATATAGACTGTTTTTCATCCAGTTTGTTGATGATGTAAATAAAATGTGTAAATAATATTAGTAAATGTTAATATTCATGTATCTTAAGTTAAGGTTATAAACTTTGTCACAATGTGATTTTTTTATTGAAGTCAAAACAGATGTGTGCAACTATTTTGAATATTGATTTATAAATATTCATTCTTTATCAACAAACTGTGGTTTTGTGTTTTATTTTACAAATGTTAATATAAAAGGGGACCATGGAAGACTTAGGCCCTGGGACTGCCTGGTTCCAGGGCTTTAATATACACTGATATTGGTTTAATAAAACTCTTGATTGTCAGTAGCCAGGCAGGAAGGTGAGACAGCCAGACTAGGGGAATTCTGGGAAAGACAAGCAGAAGCCAGCCAGATGCAGAGGAAGCAAGATGAGAATGCTGCACTGAGAAAAGGACCAAGCCACATGGTCAAACATAGATAAGAATTATAGGCTAATTTAAGTGTAAGAGCAAGATAGTAATATGCTTGAGCTACTGGTCCAGCAGTTCCTCTAAAGCCTCTGACTCAATTATTTGGGAAGTGGCTGCTGGGTACTTGAGAATTTTGTGGTGGGACAGAAATGTTCAGCAACAAATGACATTCCAACCTGGGGCATGTACATCCACAAAAAGCCTGAGAAAGCTTTAAAAGGGTTCTAGAACACAGAAATGGAGCCTAAAACAGCTTTTTAGTCATGTCTCTCTCAAGTGGGTGGTGGTACAGAGTGCCATATGGGCTTGAGCTACAGCATGGCGGGTTTGAGGTGTGCAGTTTGAGCTGCAACATGCTGGTTCCTAAAGTCTCACAGAAGCCTCAGTGTAAGCACGAGCTGCATATGATGGCTTTAAGGTTTCTGTTCATACAGACTAAAAGGAAACAGAGTCAAGCATGGTAGCAGCATTTTCTCAAGTGGGCTGTTTGCTGGCAGTAAGCAGAGGTCCAAGTCTTTTAAGAGAGGCATCCTGACTTAGTGTTAGAGGCAAAAACCTCAAAGCTCTTTTAAGAGGCCCTGCTACCAAACACTTAAATTAGGTTTTTTGTTTGTTTATTTTAAATATTTTATTTTATTTTATTTTATTTTATTTTATTTTATTTTATTTGAATTGGTGTTTTGCCTGCATGTATAACTCTGTAAGGGTGTCAGATCTTGGAATTACAGACAGTTGTTAGCTGCTATGTGGATGCTGGGAATCAAACTCAGGTCCTTCGGAAGAACGGTCAGTGCTCTTAACTGTTGAACCATCTCTCCCATTAAATGAGGTTTATGAGAAGTGGGTAGTGGTATTCTACTTGGTGGCAGTGTGAACCCTAACATTCCCTAGAGTTGGGATGGTAAATGTGGCTCCTGCCAATACCTCTGCCATGGAGCTAAGCTCTCACAAATGAAGGAGCTGGGTGGAACCAGCCACTATTACTGAGGCTTTAATCCTAGCCATGACACTTAGCAGATTAAAAGTTCATGTGGTCAGGAAAAGATAGAGATATACAGTAAAGGTAGATTCAGACCAAAAACAATCTCTGAATGGTTTACAGTGTTTTTTTTTTTTTTTTTTTTACACTTTATTTATTTATTTGCCTGGAACTGGAACTACAGACAGTTGTTAGCTGCCATGTGGGTGCTGGGAATCGAACCCAGGTCCTCTGGAAGAGCAGACGGTGCTCTTAACCACTGAGCCATCTCTCCAGCCCCTACAGTGTGTTTAAAGATATACATACATTGGACTGGAGAGACGGCTCAGAGGTTAAGAGCACTGGCAGTTCTTCCAAAGTTCGTGAATTCAATTCCCAGAAGCCCTATGGTGGCTCACAACCATGGGTGCCCTCTGCAGGCATACATGAAGGCAGAACACTGTGTACATAGTAAGTAAACAGATCTTTATGTATATATACATTTATGTATATATATATATATATATATATGTAGGCTTCAGAGAGAAAAGAAAAGAAAATTTTCTTTCTTTCAAGTCAAAAGATATGTTACTTTGGAGAAGTATTCTTTTTATTTTCACAGAAAATGAGAGACTGTAGATTAATTCCAGGTTAAGAAAAACCAGGATTGATCAAGGAAGACCCCCCTGAAAAATCTCTGACGGGAACAGATGGCCCAGATGATCAAACATTAGAGCACCTCTGTTGCAGTTTCCTCTGAGTTCTGCATCCAGAACAGCTTCAAGGCTGCTAGCTGAGATGATCCAGCCTCACAATCTACTCCACTCATGATTTGACCATGATCCTAATTTTTTTGGAGGAAAGGCTCCTCATAAGATTATTAGTGCCCTCAAACAGCAGGAAATAGTCTAGAGAACTACATCACATTCTCAAAAAATGGAGTATGGATGTTTGTCTTTGTTTAGAGTGTTGGTTACAAGTTGTTATGGATAATGGTCAGGAAAAATGTTAAAGGAGATTAGATTTAGGGTTCTTGTTTATAAAAGAAAAAAAGAGAAAGTGTTGTGGGATATTCTTCTTGTACACTGTAAAGAATTGGTTTAATAAACTCTGATTGGTCAGCAGCTAGGCAGGAAGTATAAGTGGGACAACCAGACTAGAATTCTGGGAATACAGAGAAGCAGAAGCCAGCCAGATGCAAAGGAAGAAAGATGAGAATGCTGCACTGAGAAAAGGTACCAAACTACATGGCTAAACATGGATAAGAATTATGGGCTAATGTAAGTGTAAGAGCTAGATAGTAAAATGATTGAGCTACAGGCTCAGCAGCTACTATAGTATTAAGCCTCTGAGACAATTATTTGGGAAATGGCTGCTGGGTACTTGAGAGTTTCTGGCAGGACAGAAATTTCTGATTACAGAAAAGGCCTTTTAGCTGGGCATGGTACCAAGTGCTTTTAATCTTAGCACTTGGGAGGTAGAGGCAAGGAGAATCTCTGTGATTTTAAGACCAGCCCTGTATACCTTGGAATCTCTAGGCTAGTCAGAGCTACATAAAAAGGACCCTGTCTCAGAAAATGAAAACAAACAAAAAAACATTAGGCAGATTGGGGATATAGGTCATTAGTCAGACACTTGCTGAGCATGTATAGGCCCCATGCCAGCAAACGAGCCAAGAAGAGGGAAGTAACAATCTGGAGGTATTTGAAGGATTTCACGAAGAGTACATAACTGCATCTTTGGCATACTATCATACTACTTAATTCTTAACACAATTTGGAGTCTGTTTTTAAGTTAATATTTTTGGGTTTTTTTTATGTTTATGTTTGTACAGTGCCAGTGGAGGGCTATGAAACCCTAAGAACTGGAATTACAGATAGTTGTGACCATCACAAAGGTGCTGGGAATCAAACTTATGTACTCTTCATGAGCAGTGCATGCTCTTAACCCTGACCCACCTCTTCAGCTTCTAGTCTGGTTTTTTTGTTTTGTTTTATTTTTTAAAAATTATTTATTATGCATACAGTGTTCTGCCTGTAGGCCCGAAGAGGGCACCACATCTCTTTGTGGATGGCTGTGAGTCATCATGTGGTTGTTGGGAATTGCATGCAGGACCTCTGGAAGAGCAGACAGCAATCTTAACACTCTGATCCATCTCTCCAGCCTCATGGAGTCTGTTTTTTTAAACACAATTTCACAGTGCATTTTTTTTCTTGGAAGCAGTTTAATTTTTTTTTATCATTTTATTGACTCATCTATTGAACTGATAACAGAACTCTCTCCCTGTTACTAGACTAAGAACTTTATAACTTCTTAATGTAACAAAGAGACATCTATCAACTGAGGAATTATCACTTTTAGATTATGCTTTTAGGATAAATTTCGGGCACTGTGCTATTAGGCCAAAGATAAATTTATTTTTTATGATCACAAATTCTCTCATTTTAGTAAGATGAAAGACCGAAAGCAAGGCAAACAACCAGTCTTCTCATGCTCCTTCTTGAAAACTACCTCACAGTTTTGCCTTTTGGGGTCACTAGTAGTCGAGTCAAGCTTAGGCTACAAATAACAGCGAGAATATATATATATATTATATATATACATATATATAAAATAAAAATGTCAAATGTCAATAGTAAAACGTCTAATGGCCAAAAATTAATTTCTCAAGGTCATGATTAACCCTTATGTTTGAGGAAATTGTACTTCTTGGTAAGGAATAAAATAGTATGTATGTTATTAGGTCTGGGTAAGCCTTAGTGGTTAGGTCGATGTGATCTGGGGAGATTATCTACCTCACATTCTAATATCCGAGAAAGCCTTGAATATTACGGAGTACTATCCCCGTTGCCGTGTGACCTTCTCACTTACTTTGGTACAGTAGAGGCAATTCTTGCACTTTGCTTCCCCCTCCCTCATCCTGGTCTTTAGATGTTGTAATCTTGGAAATTTTTACTCGCGCGATAAGACATCTGAAGAAAAAACGTTTCCTTTTCGTTGGTCGCCGATCCTTGCAAATTAGTCTTCCAATCAGAGAATTGGCTGTCTAGGTTAAATCAGCCGTTTCCAGAAGTGGAGCCAGAGTTTTTCCTTCATTCCAACCTGAACGGTCTGTTTCAGGATTTCTGGCGGAGGAGGATGGTGTTCCGGTGCCGCCAAGTACTTTGTGGCTTTTTATATTTCGCAGGCTCCCATTGGGCGTCGCAGAGTCTACTTCGCACGCTAACTGGCTGTTTACTTTCTGGCCTCGACATATGATTGGCTGACATGTTCGGCGATTGGGTGTCGGGAGATGAGAGGCGGGAGGCGCGAATTCGTCGGCGTGGAGCGGCTGAGCTGCGGGGCTCAGGAGCAGGAGGAGGAGGAGGAGGAGTGGCGGCGGCTGGGGACCTGGTAGCACCGTGACAGCAGGTGAGGGAGACCTTTCCTACTCGGGAACTTTCCTTCAACGTCATCATTTCCTTTTCTCCCGGAGCTGGAGCCCGCCTCAGGCGAGCGGGAAGGACGGCGTGGGCAGGCGTCTGCAGTCCGGTGCTAGCGGGCTCTCAGGCCTTCGGTGTGACCAAATCTCACGGCTCGGGGCATCTTGGCTGTGCGAGAGCTGGGCGAAGGAAAGCTGAGGAGCAGGGACCCCATTCTTACCTTCTGTGGACGCAGGCCTGGGAGTAGCCCCGGCCCGGCCCCCGCAGTACTAATGGGCGGGAGACAGATTTGCCCCGCCCCCCATCGTTTTAAACAGACAGGATCTCACCCTGCATCCCTGGCTTGCTTGGAACTGGCTATTGTAGACCAGGCTGGCCTAGATCTCACAGAGATCCTCCTGCCTCTGCTTCCTGATTGTTAGGGTCAAAAATCTGTGCCACCACATCTGGAAGTTTGTTTCTCTTTGATGCATTCTACAAGGGAAGTTCCATGTTTCCACAACTGCAGGCATAAATTGCCAATTAGGTTAATTTTTGTAAAATAGTATTGAGTTCTTGTTTCAGATTAAGAAATTAATTAGATTCTACCAAGCCTCAGAGATTTACAGGTAGAATCAATGATTGGATAATTTTTTTTTTAAGAATCTTATTTATTTGTTGACAATTTCATACATGTGTACAGTGCATCTTGACCATATCAATCCTCAGTACATCCTTCACACTCCCCTGGACCCCTTTAAATGCTGTCTCCCACCTTCATGTTGCCCCACCCACCCGGCAGATAAGGACACAGCCAAGCCTGAAGACCTACATCGTGGTCTCAGGTTTAATTCCTGAGACCCACATCCTGGAAGAAGAGAACCTTTGGCTTCCACAAATTGTCTTTTAACTTTCACACATGTACCAGGCCATTCGGGTTCTCCTCCCTTGGGAGGAAATTAAAAGATGATTAAAAAATGAAAGAGTATTTTTTCTTTCTCCCTTACACAACGATTTTAAAGTTAGACATTATTTTGGAGAAGAATTTTAAACCCTTGAAGTAAAATGATAAGACAGAGAGATACAAGCTCTGATTCTTGACTGTTTGTCTGCTCCTCTTCTATGTAAGAAAATGTGAAAAGGAGAAATAGGAATGTGCAGAATAAGAGAAAAAAGAGTGGGCTAAGGAATAGCGGAGCGGAGTCAGAAATCTGTGTTTAAATTGATTCTGTGTAATCTGAGTTGTTTCAGGTGCTTCTTCGTCATCTTACATACTGTACATTTTCACATTATTTTATTTAACCTTTACAGCAGTCCTGGAAGGGTGATTCTGTTACTATTCTTATTTTGTACCTGAGGACATGGAGTTCTATGAAAGCCTAGTGAGTTGCCTAAAGTCACATAACTAATACTTCATGGAGTGGATAGGAGTGCCAATCCAGATTGGTCAAACTCCAGTACATGATCTTGACCCCATGATTAATTTATAAGACTAAGGAATTTTTCTTTTACTTCTATTACTTTTCTGTACATAGTCATTAATCCCAGTTTTTATTACCAGACTTCTGTTCTTTTGCTAGATGCCTAGGAATGACATTATTCCAATAGTTAAACTATGAATACTTTTCATTTGTTCGTGTGTGTGTGTGTGTTTGTGTGTGTGTGTGTGTGTTTGTGTTTGTGTGTGTGTGATATATGAGAGCCCTTAGAGCTGGCCGTGCAGGCATTGCCTGATGTGGGCAATGGAACCCCCCTCTTCAAGAGCACCAAGTGCTCTTGTTGAGCCATGTCTTCAGCCCCCAATGTTGACGTTACTGTTTCTATTGCAGTAAAGTGTCTAGAGAAGAGAGCAGAATGGCATTAGTGTCCTCGGAGTACACCATTGGAGGGGTGAAGATTATCTTTCCTTGTAAAGCTTATCCAGCACAGCTTGCCATGATGAATTCTGTAAGTATTTTACAGCAGTTAAGTCTATTAAGATGCTATAACTTATGAGTCCAATGTACATTATATGTATAACTATTCTTACGTACTAAATGATGACTGATATTTGTTGGATTTGTTAGGAAAAGCACTTACTTTTAGGAAAGTAATATCAACTCCTGTATATGTTTGGGTAGGATATAGTAAGAACATCTGAAAAACATTCTTAGCTCCTTTGGAACTTTGATTTTATTCTCTCTCTTTCTCTCTGTCTCTCTCTCTCTCTGTGTGTCTCTGTCTCTCTATCTCTCTCTCTCTCTCTCTCTTTCTCTCTCTCTCTCTCTGTGTGTGTGTGTGAGAGAGAGAGAAAGAGAGAATGCATATATATTGAGTGTTCTCAGTCATTCTTTTGAGGCATAGTCTCATGATGAACCTGGAACTTGTGTTGTTTTTGGCTAGGCTGGCAGCCTGTGAGCCCTGTATTTCCTCTTATCTCTGCCCACTTATGTGCTGGTCCTAAGGGTATGTGTATCTCAAACATAGCTTGTTACATGCATTCTAGGAGTCCAAACTCTGCTCCACACACCTGTCCAGCTGACATTCATTAAACTCAGTATATATTGATGAATGGTTCTAAGACTCGCCTTGGATAACACAATCTGTAGATTCTCAATTTCTTTATGTAAAGTGGTGCACTGTAGTCAGAAGTTTCTTGACCTGTTCTAGCCCTGAGGTCCAGGCTTGCAATCTCCAGCCACTTAGTCCCAAAAAAACATACAAAAGCTTATATTAAGTACAAGCTGTTTGGCCTATGGCTCAGGCTTAGTACTTGATAACTCTTATACATTAACTTTACCCATACTTCTATTTCTATTTAGCCATGTGGCTTGGTATTATTTTGCTCAGTGCAGCATTTTCATTCTGCTTTGTCTGTTGCTGGCATCTGCTGCTCTTCTGCTTCCCAGCATTCTCCTAGTCTGGTTGCCCCACCTCTACTTCCTGTCTAGCTATCTGACCAATCATCTTATTAAACCAATATTTACAGTGACAGATATTTACAGTGTACAAAAGCAGAGTCCCTTAGCCATATACTATTTGTTTATAATTCTACTGGTAAGTTCCCATATACTTTTAAATCATCTCTAGATTGCTTACCATGTTTGATAGAAATGCTATATAAATAATTTTGATAATTAACTATGTATTTAGATGTTTAGGGAAAAATAAAGCATGTATATTTAGTGCACATGCGAGTTTTATTTTTCTGGATAGATTCAAATGTGTTTGTCTTTAACAATCTAGAGTATCTTACATATGTTTAAACTTTGTGAATGAAATATTGTATATCTTTTTTTTTTTTTTAGTGGTTGTGATAGTTAGCTTTAATCAATTTGACAACCTAGAATCACCCGGGGAAACAATCTCCATCAGTAATTGTCTTCATTGGGTTTGTGGGCATATTTGTGAGACATTATTTTTTTCTCTCTGTGTGTGTGTGTGTGTGTGTGTGTGTGTGTGTGTGTGTGTGTGTGTGTGTGTGTGTAAGTAGTTTGCCGAATGTACATATGTGTGTCATGTACATATCTGGTGTTTGAGGTGGCCAGAAAAAGGTATTAGATACCCTGGAAATGGAGTTACATATGGTTGTGAGTTTCCATGCTATGTGCTGGGAATTCAACCCAGGTCCTCTGGAGAACAGCTAGAGTTCTTAAATGATGAGCCATCTCTCCAGCCCCTGTAGGTCATTGTTTTAACTGATGTGAGAAGACCAAGCTCACTGTGGGCAGCACCATCCCTTAGACATCCAGGGTCCTGAACTGTGAAGAGTGGGGAAATAGACCTAAGCATCAGGAAATAAATATGCGCATTTATTTCTTTGCTCTTGACTATGGATGTGGCTTTAGGCTCTTGACTATGGATGTGGCTTTAGGCTCTTGACTATGGATGTGGCTAGTTGCTTTAGGCCCTTGCCACTGTGACTTCCCTGGTCTAATCGACTATAGCCTGGAATTGTACATAGAATATAGATTCCTTTTCCCCTGTGTTTTTGTCAAAGTATATCACAACCACAGAAATGAAACTAGAATCATGGTGTTAGGGATGATCACAGAGCTTCACGATGCTAGGCAAGTACCCTTCTACTGAGCTGTATCCCTAACAATTGTGTGTTTGTTTTTGTTGTAACATTACATTTAAGATATGTCTTTATTGGTTGTTAAATCATTTTATTGAGTATGGCATTTTATTATATGGTTAGCATAATTATCCATTTTCTTGCTGGTGGTATTTAATTTGCTCATATTCTCTTGGAATTAGCAAAAAATGTTACTATGAACCATCTTCCACATATTTCTTGTGTTCATGTAGGTGTGTACCTAGTGATAGACTTAGTGAACTTGGGCATCTTCATTTTACATTCTTTATTTTTCTCTTTTTTTTTTTTTTTTTTTTTTTTTTTTTTTTTTTTTTTTTTTTTTTTTTTTTTTTTTTTTTTTTTTTTTTTTTTTTTTTTTAAACTTTATTTATTTATTTATTTATTTGCCTTGGTGTTTTGCCTGGAACTGGAACTACAGACAGTTGTTAGCTGCCACGTGGGTGCTGGGAATCGAACCCGGGTCCTTTGGAAGAGCAGACGGTGCTCTTAACCGCTGAGCCATCTCTCCAGCCCCTATTTTTCTCTTTTTTAATTTAAGTTTTTTTTTCTTTTACATACTGTGCTTACTCCCTTCTCCTTCTCCCTCCACTTCCCCTCACCCCCCACCCATATACTCCTCAGAGGGGGTAAGGCCTCCCTTGAGTAGCCAACACAGGCTAGTATACCAAGTGGAGGCAGGACCCATCCTGTATTAAGGTTGAGCAAGGTATCCCACCATAGGGAGTGGGCTCTAAAAAGCCAGTTCATGTATTAGGGATAATTTCTAGTTCCATAGCCAAGGAGCTCACTAACAGATCAACCTATGTATCTGTCACCCTCATTCAGAAGGCCTACTTTGGTCCCATGCAGACTCTCTAGCTGGTAGTCTAGAGTCTGTGAGCTCCTATTACCTTGGGTCAGCTTCTCTGGTTTTTCCCCCCATCCTTGCTCCTCTAGTTGCTCTTCCTCTCTTCAGCTGAACTCCAGGAGTTTGGTCAATTGCTTGGCTGTGGGTGTCTGCATATGCTTCAATCAGTCTTTGGATGTAGGTTCTATGCTGACAATTAGTGTAGTCATCAATCTGACTACAGGGGAAGGCTAGTTCAGGCACCCTCTGCAGCATTGCTAGGAGTTTTAGCTGGGACCTCTATAACATGAATTCGGATTGGATTGAAAGAGACTCAGAGTCAAACATTGGGGAAAGGCTGAAATATCAGAGAGAGGAAACACCACAGTCAAAGCTCACCCAGCTGTCTTCCAGCTTCCTCAGCTTCTGCTGGTTTCCTACAAGGCCTTCCACACCCTTCTCACCAGCTGTATCCCATTCAGGTTAGGATTAAAGGCAGGAGCTACTCTATTTGGTAGCCAGCCTTGAATTCACAGAAACACAAAGTTCTGTCTCTGAAGTTACAGGATTAAGGGTGGAGGTCACCACTTCCAGGCTTTCCCTGTGCTGGGATTAAAGGTGTGTGCCATTGAATCCCAGCTGTTTGTCCTTGTATTCAAGGATCGAGAACTTTCTGAGCTGTCTACCTAGGGTTTGATTGTGTGTTAATCTCTGGATATTTTAGGTTTTATTAAGTATGTAACATATCACCACAGCCCTCCTTGTGGATCCTGTGGATTTCCCTAGCACATGGTTTCTCCCTAAACCCATGATGGCTCACTCTGTCAAGATATCTCTTTTATTGCTCACCCTCTGTGTCCCTCGTCTGTCCCTCCCCAACTCGGCCATCTTGAATCCTAACGTTTCATCCTCCCCCCTCAACACCCCGCTCCCAGATTACCCAGGAGATCTTAACCATGTCCCCTTCAGTCCTTGTATATCCCTCTTAGGGTCCTCTGCTATATCTAGCTTCTCTGGGCTTGTCTGGTCATCCTTTGCTTTGTCTGCTACCCACTTATGAGTGAATACATACCATGTTTGTTTTTCTGGGTCTGGGTTACCACACTCAGGATGATTTTTTTTCTAGTTCCAGCTGTTTGCTTACAAATTTCATGATGTTTTTTTTTTTTTTTTTTCTGCTGAATAATACTCCATTGTGTAAATGTACCACATTTTCTATATCCATTTCCAGTTGAGGGGCATTAGGTTGTTTCCAGGTTGGTTATTATGAATAATGCTGCTATGAACATAGTTGAGCAACTGTCTTTGTGTTGTGGTTGAGCATCTTTTGGGTATATGCCCAAGAGTAGTATTGCTGTGTCCTGAGGTAGGCTGATTTCCAATTTCCTGAGAAACCATCATACTGCTTTCCAGAGTGACTGTAGAAGTTTACACTCCCACCTGTAGTGGAGGAATGGTCCCCTTTCTCCACATTCTCTCCAGCAAAGGCTATTTTTGATCTTAGTGATTCTGATAGGTACACGATGGTATCTCAGAGTCATTTTGATTTGCTAAGGATGGCTAAGGATGTTGAACACTTCCTTAAATGACTTTTCGGCCAGTTGAGATTCTTCTGTTGAGAATTCTGTGTTTAGATCTGTACCCCATTTTTAAATTGGGCTATTTAATATTTGATGTCTAGTTTCCCGAGTTCTTTATATATTTTGGAGACCAGCCCTTTGTCGGCAGTAAGGCTGCTAAAGATCTTTTCCGGTCCTATAGACTGTCATTTTGTCCTATTGACCATGTCTTTTGCCTTACAGAAGCTCCTCAGTTTCAAGACATTTATTAATTGTTGCTCTTAGTGTCTGTGCTACTGGTGTTATATTCAGGAAGTGGTCTCCTGTGCCAATATGTTTAAGGCTACTTTACACTTTCTCGTCTATCAGATTTAGTGTAACTGGATTTATGTTGAGGTCTTTGATCCATTTGGACTTGAATTTTGTGCAGGTCAATAAATATGGATTTATTTGCATTCTTCTACATGTTGACATCCAGTTATGCCAGCATTATTTATTGAAGATGCTTTCTTTTTTCCATTGCACAGTTTTGGCTTCTTTGTAAAAAAATCAGTGGGGATTAATGTCAGGGTCTTCAATTCGATTCCATTGATCAAACTGTTGGTTTTTATGCCAATACCCAGCTGTTTTTATTATTATAGCTCTATAATAAAGCTTAAAGTCAGGAATAGTGATGTCTCTGGAACTTCCTTGTATAGCATTGTTTTGGCTATCCTGGGGGTTTTTCTTCCATATGAAATTGAATATTGTTCTTTTAAGGTCTGTGAAGAATTATGTTGAGATTTTGATGGAGATTGCATTGACTCTGTAGATTGCTTTTGGTAAGATTGCAATTTTTACTATGTTGATTTTACCTATCCAAGAGCATGGGAGATCTTTCCATTTTCTGATATCTTCTTCAGTTTCTTTCTTTAAAGACTTAAAGTTCTTGTCATACAGATCTTTCACTTGTTTGGTTAGAGTTACTCTAAGATATTTTATGTTTTTTTGGTGTCTATTGTAAAGGGTGATGTTTCTCTCTGCGCCTGTTTATCATTTATTTACATGAGGGCTACATTTTTTTTTTTTAAACTTTATTTATTTATTTGCCTTGGTGTTTTGCCTGGAACTGGAACTACAGACAGTTGTTAGCTGCCATATGGGTGCTGGGAATCGAACTCAGGTCCTCTGGAAGAGCAGACGGTGCTCTTAACCACTGAGCCATCTCTCCAGCCCCATTTTTTTTTTTTTTTTTGAGTTAGTCTTGTAGTTTACCACAGCTGTAGGAGTTCTCTAGTAGAGTTTTGGGGGTCACTTATGTATACACTATCATAACATCTGCAGTTAGCAACAATAGTTTGACTTCTTTCTTTCCGATTTGTTTTTTCTTGATCTCCTTATGTTGTCTTATTGCTCTAACTAGAACTTTAAGGACTATATCGAGTAGATATGGAGAGAGTGGACAGCCTTGTCTTGTTCCTGATTTTAGTGGAATTGCTCAGAATTTCTTTCCATTCAGTCTAATGTTGGTTTGCCATATATAGCCTTTATTATGTTTAGGTATGTTCCTTATATCCCTGATGTCTCCAAGATTTTTATCATGAAGTGGTGTTGAATTTTGTCAAAGGCTTTTTAAAACATCTGTTGTAAGAAACTTCTGGCCTGGCTTAACCCCACAGTCCAAATGAATCTCTCCTGCCTGTGGCCTGGCCTAGCTCGAGGTTTGGACCCGTAGCCCTGCTTGGTCTTAAATAATCACACAGAAGCTTATATTATTTACATGCTGTTTGGCCTATGACTCAGACTTATGGCTAGCTAGCTCTTGTATCTTAACTCTACACAGTTCTATTCATCTTTCTTGTCATGTGGCTTGTGGCTTACTTGTACTCCATTACATATTGCTTCTTGGGTGGTTGGTTTTCATCTCTTCTGACTCCGCCCTCCTTCCCCTGTATCTGTGCTTGGATTTCCCACCTGCTTCTGAGCTGCTCTGCCATAGGCCAAAACAATTTCTTTATTATCCAATGGTATTCATAGCATGTACAAAGACATTCCACATCAAACATCTAGTGAGATGATCATGGTTGATGACACTGATCAATTTTCGCATGTTGAACCACCCCACATCTTTGGGATGAAGTCTGCTTGATCATGGTGGATGATTTTTTTGATGTGTTCTTGGATTTGGTTTGCCAGTATTTTATTGAGTATTTTTATATCAATGTTCAAGAGAGAGGTTGGGTTAGGGTTAGGGTTAGGGTTAGGGTTAGGGTGACTTTAGCCTCATAAGAAGAGTTTGGTAATGTTCTTTCTGTTTCTATTGTGTGGAACAATTTGAGTAGTTATTAGCTCTTCTTTGCAATTCTGGTAGAATTCTGTGCTGAAACCATTTAGTCCTGGGCTTTTTTTGGTTGGGAGACTTTTGATGGCTGTTTCTATTTTCTTGGGGGTTATAAGATCTATTTAAATTGTTTATCTGATCTTGATTTAATTTTGGTATGTGGTACCAATCCAGAAAATTATCCATTTATTTTATACCTTCCAATTTTGTGGAGTAAAGTGTTCAAAGTATGACCTAATGATTCTCTGCATTTCCTCTGTGTCTGTTGTTATATCCCCCTTTTATTTCTGATTTTGTTCTTTCTCTGACTTTTGGTTAGTTTGTCTATCTTATTGATTTTCTCAAAAAAAAAAAAAAGCAACTCTGGTTTCATTGATTCTTTGTATTGTTCTTTTTGTTTCTATTTTATTGATTTCAGCTCTCAGTTTGATTATTTCCTGGCTTTTATTTCTCCTGAGCCAGTTTGCTTTTTTTTGTTGTTGTTGTTCTAGAGCTTTCAGGTGTACTCTAGAACACCCAGGGTGAGATTTCTCTACTTTCTTTATGTAGGCCCTTAATGCTGTGAACTGCTTTTAGGGTGTCCCATAAGCTTAGGTATGTTGTGCCTTCATTTTCATTGAATTCTAGGAAGTCTTTAATTTCTTTATTTCTTCCTTTACCCAGTGATAACTCAAATGACTGTTGTTCAGTGATCATGAGTTTGTATGTTTTCTGCAATTTGTGTTGTTATTGAATTCTAACTTTAAGCTGTGGTGGTCTGATAAGGTAGGATTACTCCAGTTGGTTTTTTTTTTGTATCTGTTGAGATATGCTTTGTTACCAAGTATGTGGTCAGTTTTGGAGAAGGTTCCATGAGGTGCTGAGAAGAAGGTATATTCTCTTGTATTTGAGTGAAATGTTCTATAGTTATCTGTTAGTTCCCCTATTTTTCTGTTAAGTATCTTTCTGGCAGACCTATTCAGAGGTGAGAGTGGGATGCTGGATCTCCCACTATTAATGTGTGGTGTTTGATGTGTGATTCAAGCTTTAGTAATGTTTGTTTTACAAATGTCGGTGCCTTTGTATTTGAGGCATATGCTCAGAATTGAGACTTTATCTTGGTGGATTTTTCCTGTGATGAATATGAAATATCCTTCCCTATCTCTTGTTATTATTTTTAGGTTGAAGTCTATTTTGTTAGATAGCTACACCAGCTTGTTTCGTAGGTCCATTTGATTGGTAAATCTTTTCTCAGCCCTTTGCTCTGAAGTGATGTCTGTCTTTAGGTTGAGGTGCATTTCTTGTATGCAGCAGAAGGCTGGATCCTGTTTGTGTACCCATTCTGTTAGCCTGTGTCTTTTTATAGGTGACTGGAGAATATTGATATTAAGAGATATTAAGGACTAGTGATTGTTAATTGTTACTTTTAGTTTTATTGGTGGTGGTGCTAATGTGTGTGTGTTTTTGTCTTCTTTGGGGTTTGCTGGTATCTAATGTTTGTGTTTTCATGGATGTAAGTAAATTCCTTGGGTTAACCCTTCTAGTACTTTCTGTAGGGCTAGATTTGTAGATATGTATTGCTAAAATCTGTTTTTGTGGTGGAATATCTTGGGAATTGAACCTGGATCTTCTATAAGAGTAACAACTGCTCTTAAATGGTGAGCCACCTCTCTAGCACATGTTACAGTTTTATAGAAACAATTTGTGCTCATATAATTAAATAGAAGTTGCTTATTTAATTTCTTGTGTTTGATGTGCTTGTAAAACCAACAGGCTGTTACGGATAAGTAAAGTCTAGATTTAACAAAATTCCAGTTTTCTTATGCAGTTGCTATATCTCCTGGCATGTATTCTAACTCTTCTGTGCTGTTCTATTCATGTTTCTATTCATGGAGCGAGATCTGATAAAGTAATTGTTTTTTTTTTTTTTTTTTTCACATTGGTTTCTTTGTTCACAGATTGTCAGAGGACTAAACAGTAGTCAGCATTGCTTGTTGGAGAGTCCCACAGGAAGTGGAAAAAGTTTAGCCTTACTTTGTTCTGCATTAGCATGGCAACAATCTTTTACTGGTAAGCATTTCTCACAAAAATGATTATATTTATTTTGTGTGTGCATATATGTGTGGGTACATGTGTTCTTTCTGGTGTGGATATCAGAGGACAAGTTGCAAGAATCACTTTTCTCCTTGCACTGTAAGGGTCTGGTGTAATGAACTGTGGTCATCACACTCAGTGGCAAATGTTCCTCTGCCTGCTCAACAGTCAGGCCAGCTCCAGGTAGTACAGAACACTGTATCTAGACTGCTTTAAACATTGTTCTAAGTGATTTAAATAATCTCTGTCAAGACATTATTTGTCGCCTGTGCCAGACATGGTGGTGTACATATATAATTCCAGCATTCAGGAGCCAAAGGCTAGAAGATTGCTGCAGGTTCAAGGCCAGTCTGGTTTACATAGCAAGTCTCATACAGTAATCCCCTCCCCAAATAAAACATTATAAGACTTCCAAAAGTCAAATTGATTCCAAAATAAAATTAACTCAATTTAGTGCTCTTACTTGATCATGTAGAATGTACATGAATGTTTTAGATGTTTAGAGTTCTTATGAAAATAATGAGACGATAATTTGTATCTAACAAATAGGAGATGGAGGGGCTGGAGAGACGGCTCAGTGGTTAACAGCATTGAGTGCTTTTCCAGAAGACCTGGATTCAATTCCTAGCACTCACATGGCAGTTCACAACTGTCTGTAACTAACTCTAGCTTCAGGACAAAACACCACTGTACATAAAATTAAAAAAAATAAATAAATGCATTAAAAAAACCAAATAGATGGAGCTCTGATGGTGCTGGTACATATAGTAATTGCTTGAATATATCCTTAAATATATTTGCTTATCTGACTTTTAATTTTATTTTATGTGCATTGGTGTGATGGTGTCAGATCCCCTGGAACTGTAGTTACAGACAGTTGTGAGCTGCCATGTGGGTGCTGGGAATTAAACCCCAGTCCTCTGGAAGGGCACTCAGTGCTCTAACTGCTGAGCCATCTCTAGTCCTCTTTTATGACTTTTATAGCATCAAAATATAGAATGTATGGGAAATAAAACATAAAACTGGAGTGGTGGGACATGCCAGTAAGTCTAGTACTTGGGAGACTGAAGAGTTGGACAGTCAATTAAAGGACAGCCTGGGCTACATAGCAAGACCCTATCTCTAAATAAATAAGTAAACAAAAGATGCTTGTTGCTCTACTTGTTTGAATACCAGATAAATAGAAGCTTATTGTAATAATGATTGTGTGAATTTCTGTATGTCCCATTACATTCATTGTTGCCAGAGCTACACAGTGAAACTTTGTTTTAAAAAATACATTTGGCTAGGATTGGGCATGTGTCTTGTATCCCTAACACTCAGGAAACTGAGGCTAGAGAGTAAGTAGCTTGAAGGAAGTCTGGATACAGCAAGACTATCTTAAAAAACCAAACTTGAGTCCTGGACTAGGGGTGTAGCTCAGTGATATAACACTCTCCTAGCATGTGCAAGGTCCAGGATTCAGTACCCAGAACTGCCAGAAAATAAATAAAAACATACACACCCAAAGATACTGGGGTGCTGACTCCCATTGTACTCTTTTCCAGTGGTGAGTCCTGCCTGACTTAGATGTTTCTAAATTCCTACCCATAATCTCGTAGTGTTTCTGTTTGTTGAAACTAGGTTTTGAGGTAAAAATATATTTGTAATTGTTTCATATATTTTCTCATAAGAGCTCTGTATGATTTTTTTATTAAAGTTTGACACCATCTGGGTAAACACAAAATTGCTATTAATATTTACTTGATAAACAATTTTAATTTTAAAAAGATTTATTTTTATTTTCAATTATGTATGTATGATTTTATGTAAGCTGCTCACAGAGGGCAGAGGGGTGTTAGATGGCCTGGAGCTAGAGTGACAGGGTTGTGGACTTCCTCATGTTTATGCTGGAAACTGAACGTGGCTTCTCAGGCAGAGCAGGCAGTGCTCGGAGCTTCAGCCATCTTTCCAGCCCTAAGACTTGGTAATCTTTTTTTTTTTTTTTTTTAATTTTATATGAATTGGTGTTTTGCCTGCATGTATAACTGTGTAAAGGTGTCCGATCTTGGAATTACAGACAGTTGTTAGCTGCCATGTGGATGCTGGGAATTGAACTCAAGACTTCCAGAAGAACAGTCAGTGCACCTAACCACTGAGTCATCTCTCCAGCCTGACTTTGCAATCTTAATAACAAATATGAAATATAGTATTGAATATTTTTTAGATATGTAAAGATAAGTCTGACCTAAAGTATTAGGAGAATGTGAAGTTAATTACAAGTGTGTGTATGTGTATAGATGCATTGATAAAAGAGATGTTTGGGCTGACAAGATCGCTCAGTGTTAAAGGCTGACCTCTAAGCCCGGTGACCTGATTTCAATTCCTAGAACCCATTTCCTCACTTAACACAGACAAATGGCAAAGTAAATGTAAATACAGACTGTTAACAAAAAGTAAAAATTTTATGATCTCTTGACTGTTCATTTTGATTATCATTGCTGTCACTGTTTGTGGGGAAACAACATTTCTACTTAATTTAAATTTAATGACAATTATCTGGGAAATGTTTTTGTGTTACAAATGAGTAAGCGATGTCATTGTTTATTTAAAAAAAACATTTAGTTAATTTTCTTTCCTTTTCTTTGTTTTTTTTTTTGAGACAGGGTTTTTGTGTGTAATAGCTCTGTCCTGGAACTCACTCTGTAGACCAGGCTGGCTTCAAACCCTAGTTCCACTTGCCTCTACCTCCCAGGTGCTGAGACTAAAGGGATGGGTGGGCCACTTCACCAAACCTGATATTTCTATCTGAAATAGAAGTGTAATGTGAGGTGGGGTGTAGTTGTTCACATCTTTAATTTCAGCAGGAGGCAGAGGCAAGTGGATCTTTATGAGTTTGAGGCCACTCTGGTCTACCGAGTTAGTTCCACAACAGCCAGGGCCTTATAGAAAGGCCCTGTCTCAAAAAATCTTAAAAAAGAGATTAAAAAATAGGGATGATGTGGATTGTGACAATCCTTATCTTTATTATTGAGGATACTGAAATTTCAAATTTTTCCTTTAGGGAAATAGCAGTAATGAAGCATATACATTTCATCTTTGTTTCAATCCTTCTTGCTTAATTTTGAAATAAATCTGAATGTAAATAAATACAAGAGTGGTTGTACTTTTAATTACATTATTAATCTTCATTATTATGTTTTTATGGTTTGTACACTGATAACATTTCTGAATGCACTAAGGGCATATCTTCCTGATATGATACTGTAGCTAAGGTTCAGATAGACTGTTTCTCTTAATTTAATTCTGTAACTTGGGAACTCACTAATCCTTGGTGAACAGAGGTGGTTGCTTACTCTAGCAGAAAGGAAAGCTGCTGTTTACTAGTTACATTGTAAATAGAGGTTTTTTTTTTGTTTTGTTTTTTTTCTAGGAAAGCCAGTGGATGAGGGCTTGAGTAAAAAGTGTGAGGTGCCATCATCATGCTGTTGTGCGTGCCATTCAAAGATTTTTGCTCACAGTGACACAAGCGTGAGCACTTCACCTCATTTCAGTAGTCCAAGCAAACCGTCTGAAAGAAATGACCCTTCATCACCTTGTCAAGGTAAACTGTTCTGTCTGTACCGCATCCTTCCTTAGTCATTACTTTCCTGAAGCTTAATTCAGGTAAATTTAGCTGGTATAATTATTTTTTCTGAAATTCCTGTCTTAGAAGTTAATTTATTTTGTATCTATGAGTATTTTGTCTGCAGTGTATGTCTTTGTTTCTGTGTATGCCTGATGGCCTTGAAAGCCCTGGGACTGGAACTTCAGCCCCCCTAAATTCTTTATTTAATTACATGTATCTTTTTACTGAGTGTTTGCTTGTGTGTCTGTGTGTGAATGTGAGTGGTGTGTGTGTGTCACCAGGTGGGTCCTAGCTCAGGTCACTGCTCTTGGGTACATGTGCATTGACACACTGGACCACTCTGGAATCTTTCAAATTATATTTATTTATTTTCGGTGCTGATTATGGAACGCCAAACTTTATACATGTCAAGAAATGTGCTTTGAGCTGAATAGTGTGCCCTAATAGAGTAATTTTATCATAACATTGACTGCTCAAAAGCTTGGATATTTCTATTTGTGTCCTCACTTTAATTACTGAGATATTTTGCTAGGTTAAACTTCTTTTTTTCCTTGCCCATTATTCTTTTCTCTGTGTTGTCCTCTGTCACTGTTGATGAACTTTTCTTCTGTATGGAAGTGGAATTATGTGTGTGGTCTCATGTCTCTTCCTTGGTGTTGTTTTGCTGAGAATCTGTTGCTTTTATCCTTTCACTTCTGTGTATTATTTCCTGTGCTGATATACCACGATATATTCATCTATCTACAATTGTCGGATGATTGAATTGTTTTCTCTTTTGATTAATAAGACAAAGACTTTCTTGTTTGTATGAGTACAAATAGATATTTTCTAATGTATACATACTTAGGAATGGAATGGTTATAGCATGTACATTTTTATCGGCTGTGATAAGTAATGCCAACAATCTCTCAGTTCTGTCCTCTTTCCTCTAGTCTTCCCTCAGTAATGCAGGCATACTTCACTTTGTGTGGATGCTCTATTCTTTTCAAGTTCAAAGTCTGTGATAATTCCTAATGGAACAAATCTGTTGATTGTAGGCAGTCTTTTCTTTCCTACCCACCAGTTCCCAAGTAACTGACACAGAGATTTAATATAAACTATAAATGCTTGGCCAGTAGCTTAGGTTATTACTGACTAGTTCTATATATTGCCATGGGGCTTATGGCTTTACCTGTCCTCGAGCATGTCTTGCTCCCCCTACGTCTTCTGGCGACCTCTCTGACTCTGCCCTTCTTCCTAGTCTCTTTAATTTGATTTACCCACCTAACATTATCCTGTCCAGCTATTGGCCAGTCAGCTTCTTTATTAAATCAATCACAGTGACATATGTTCACACAGTATAAATAAATATTTCACCGTTGATGCTATTTTTTTCTAAAAGTGTGATTGTTAATTTTTTTTTAGCAATAGGATATTTTTAAAAATAAGGCATTTTAAAATTAAGTTACCTCCCCTCATTAATATTACATAGTTAATAGCTACAGTAGGCACAGTATAAACATAACTTTTAATGCAACAGGAAACAAAAAATTAATATGGCTCACTTTGTATTTCTGTATTAGCTTTATTTAAATGGTGTGGAATGAAAAACTTAGAACATTAGGGGTGGACTTATTAGTGGGGGTTCCCAGTACTTTTATTTCTTGGTGTTTTTAGTTTTCTAAAATTTGAACCATTTTTGCATGTTTGGTGTTCTCACTGATATTTTATTTTATCTTCTTGTTTATAGTGCAGTGGATTGAATCTAGGCCAACTCCAACCTCAGCCTGGAGTTTTAGTTGATAGTATGTTGTGACTAATGAACATTTTACATGTTTCTTGGTTTTGGGGATATTATCTTTAGTGAATTGCCTGTTTAAGTAATTTTTCTTTTGTATTGATTTCTGAAAGTTGTTCCTCTCATTTTCCCTACCCTTCTTTCTTTCTTTCTTCATATATTTTGGAGATATCTAACTTCTTTTTAAGTTATGTATCTTAATAATTCTTTGGTGAACTTCTTGCAAACTTCTAAACTGTAGCGAATAGATGATTAGGAGCTGGAGAGATGGCTCCTAAGGACCTGGGTTCGAATCCTAGCTCCCACATGGTGACTCATAACCTTGTGTAACTTCAGCTCAAGAGAATCCTAGCCCCCTTCTGACCTCTATAGGTACTGCATGCATGTTGTGCATGTACACATGTGCAGACAAAACAAAATAAATAAAACCTTAAAAAAAAATTCTAGGAACTATACCAAAACCAATAATGTAGTTTAGAAAATTAACCTACCATGTACTAAGTAAGAATAAACTCAATACAGGACAATAAAAATCATATTGTGGCATATAAAGAAAACTTTTGTCTTAAAATTTTGGTTTTTTTTTTTTTAGATGGTTTTTAGGTGGAAAGGCTTCTGGATCATGGAATATCTGAGTCTTTGATCTCTATTGTTGAACTATTAATCATTATTTTTAAAAACTATTTATATTCTGGGTCCAGGAAGAGTATTCATTTGTTAAAATGTTTGTTATACATGCAAGAGAACTCAAGTTTGATTTCCCCAGAATCCATTTAAAAATCTTTAATATGGGGTTGGAGAGATGGGTCAGAGGTTAAGAGAGGGTACTACTCTTCTAGAAGACCAGAGTTCAGTTCCCAGCACCCATATTCTCTGTGGACACCTATATTCATGCGTATGTATATAACTGAAAAGAATAAAATGGTGTGCATATAACTCCATTGTTGGATTTGAAGGCAGGATCCTTGGACCTTGATTGTTAATCACTTTAGCTAATTAGTGAGCTCCAGGTTCAGTGAGGACACTATCAAGAAAAACCAAAAGTGAGGAAGCATTTGAGGAAGATAGTTGACCTTTGGCTTCCATGAATATGCACATCTATGCACATGCACATATGTGTATGCACATGTGGGTACCCAAAGGCATGAACACACATTCTTCCATTAATCACACACCAAACATATGGCATAGATTCCATTTTGTGTTTATAGGCTCACACTTGTATTTGCTTTTACAAATCTTTCTGCCCTATGAGTGAATAGTTTGTAAATTTTTCCAGTCAAGGCATTGTTTCACTTTCACTGATTTTTAGGCTATTTGGTTATTGTGTAGACTTGGTGGAAGAAATGACCATTAGGGGCTGGAGAGATGGCTCAGTGGGTAAGAGCACTGGCTGTTCTTCCAAAGGTCCTGAGTTCAGTTCCCAGCAATCACATGGTTGCTCACCGACCATCTGTAGTGAAATTGTATGCCCTATTCTGGTGTGCAGGTGTGTACATGCAGATAAAACACTCACATAAAACAAATAAATCTTAAAAAAAGAAATGATCATTAAAGAGATTTAAGCCACAGAAGTGGAAAGAACATGTAGAGGAACAGAAGAAGTTACCTTTAAGGAAAGGTATATAGAAAATGGGAGAAACCATAGCAGAGTGAAAAAATAGTGTTATTGACATTGAGGAAAAGGAAATGTGAGAAAATGTGTTTGCCATGTTTCCAGAAAACAAGATGTTTTTGTCAGTACTAAAATTATCCTTAAGGATTTTGAAGTAAAATGACAAGTTTGGTGCATCCAAGTTCTGCAAATTATTAACTTTGTAATGTTGGGCATTCCTTAAAAATTTCGCTTTGGGGGCTAGAGAGATGGCTCAAAGGTTAAGAGCACCGACTGTTCTTCCAGAGGTTCTGAGTTCAATTTCCAGAGCCGAAGGCATAGTTCCAGCGCAACACATTTAGCTTCCTGAGTTCAATTTCCAGCAACCATATGGTGGCTCACAACCATCTACCTTGAGATCTGGTGCCCTCTTCTGGCACACAGGCATAGTGGAGGCACAATGTTGTATACATAATAAATAAACCTTAAAAAAAAATTCACTTTGGTAAAATGGGAATGATATTTATAATTTAGGAGTTAAGAGGGGTTTTTTTTTTGGTGGTTTTAGGAATAAGCTTTCAAGGTTGTGAGATTAAGACCATTATATGGGGCTAGAGAGATGGCTTAGTGATTAAGAGCACTGACTGTTCTTCCAGAGGACCTGAGTTAATTCCCAGCATCCACATAGCAGCTAACAACTGTCTGTAATTCCAAGATCTGACACCCTTAAACAATTATACATGCAGGGAAAACACCAATTCACATTAAAAAACAGCACATTATATGAGTTTTTTTTTTTTTTCCTGTGAATACTGTTAATAGCCTAAAGGAGAAGTAGGAAAGAAACATTAATGTTTTCATAGACATGAAATGACATTTGTTGAATTTTAGCCTTAGTTTTTAATCTAATAGAGATTGAACCTAAAGCTGCTCACATGCCAGGCAACTGCTCTAGCAACTGATCTATATCCCCAGCCTTTACAGTTGTATTTTTAGACCATTTAATAGACTATAACCTATAAAACATGAGTCTATAAGAGAAATAAATTGAGTGCTTTCTGTTAAATGGGTTTCTTGAAATGCTTTTTGTATTTATGGTAAAAAAAATAAATGGGGTGATAAAAAGTTTTCAAAAAATATCTTACTGGATATCTTGGTGCATATTTTTAATTTCAGAGGCAGAGGCAAATGTAGTCGAAAGTTTCTGTCCCATCAACAACTCCCAAATACCCAGCAGCCACTTCCCAAATAATTGACTCAAAGACTTAAGATCAAGCTTATTTACCAACTTGCTCTTACACTTAAATTAACTCATAATTCTATGTATGTTTAGCCACATGGCTTGGTACCTTTTCTCAGTCCAGCATTCTCGTTTTGCTTTCTTTGCAGATAGCTGGCAACTGCCTCTCTGCCTTTCCTCTTCCCACAATTTTCCTAGTCTGGTTGCCCTGCCTATACTTCCTGCCTGGTTAGTGGCCAATCAGCATTTTATTAAATTAATATGAGTGACAAATCTCTATAGTGTACAAGAGCATTATCTCAAAACAGGCAAGTGGATTTTTTTGAATTTGAGGCTAGTCTTGTCTACATAGGGAAGTCCAACCAGGGCTACTTAGTGAGATACCATCTCGGTCAATAAGCTAATGGGGAAAAAGAGATAAGTTTTAAACTGTGTTATGAAATTTATAATAATGTCTTAATTTTTGATTTTCTAAAAATTGCATAGAATCATTTATAATATTTTTATCATAAATTTATCATATTTATTGTAAAATTACTTTTTATATAAGACTCTCCTGAAAAAAATACTCTGGCTGCAAAGTTATCTGCTAAGAAGCAGGCATCTAAACACAGAGATGATGATGATTTCCAAGTAGAGAAGAAAAGAATCCGACCCTTAGAAACTGCACAGCAGGTAAGTGAGTTATTAAATGTTAAGATCATCTGGTTATCTTGTTAGAGGTAGCTGAATATCAAGTTGGTGCACTGGTAGAGAATAGTTATTTATGTCATAGCTACAAAGTAAATAGTCATTTTTATTTTATTGTTGCTTGCTGCAAAAGAAGTTGTTAGTGTAGCAGGTTGTTTGCACCAACGTAAAGCAATTGCATGATATTTTTTATGCATGAAGAATTTGATAGCCAAGTATTTACTTAAAGCATATTCTAAGCATAGGACAACTTTTTAATTTTTCAGAATTACTAATTTTTAAAATTATTAATATAATCCATTATGTAAAAATAATAGGTTTCATGGTGACCTTTTGTGGAGGGGTATTATATGTTTTGAACATAGTGGCACTCTCTCATTTTCCCCACCCTGCTGGTCTTCTTTTTCTGAACAGCTTATTTTCTGCTTTCTCATCTGATTTTTTTTAAAAACTAAACTAGATCTTGCATATGAGAACGTGTTAAAAATGCAGAGTGCTCTGTGACTCCTTTTGCTGTATTTGTACAGGGGTCCTATTTTATATTGGTACAGTTTTAGTGTCTGTGTTGTTGAAGAATATTATGCTTAAAATTTTATTTTATGTTTAAATTTTATTTGATGTGTGTGTTTTGCCTGTATATGTATATGTGCACAATGTACGTGCCTGGTGCCAGCAGAGGTCAGAAGATATCCTGGAACTGGAGTTATGGATGTTTGTGAACCACAATGTGGGTGCTGAGAACTGAACCTGAGTCCTCTGCAACAGCAACAAGTGTTCTTAACTGCTCAGCTATCTCTCCAGCCCATTACTGTGTTTATTAAACTCTTCTTTATTTTTTTTCCTAATAATAACATTTTCTTTTGGTTCAGATATCTTAAATATAATGACTAAGTTTACTCTTATTTATTAAGGCTTAATGTTGTTTTGGTTTTGTTTTTGGCATTCGTGCATGCTTGGGTATTGAACCTAAGTCCTCCAGCATGCTAAACAAATACTCTTTCCCACTGAGCTTATAGTCTACTTATTTTGAGACAGGATTTTGCTGAGTTGCCCAGACTAGTTTTAGACCTGTGATCCTTCCTTGGCTGAATAGCCGAGATGGCAAGCATGTAGCACCCATATGCCTGGCTACTTACTGAGCTTTTAAGGTCAATACATAATAAGATATGCAAAGTTTTAGAAGTTATTAAGGACCAAATACTTCATATGGAGTATACTTTTCATAGAGGAACACAGACTTCTTGAAATGTATGCCACAGAGATAGGGAGATTGGGAATTTAATACACTTAGTTATAAATTTAAGAGGGATTATTAATTAACATGTCACTTGTTGGTAAATAATTGAGAACTTTCAGATGGATATACTTGAATTGCTTGTGTTCTAGTTTTATATAGTTTAAATATCTATCAACAATTACCAGAATTAAATCTTGTTTTTAGAAGTAGAATAAATTAGCTTATTTTATAAAATTACCAATTATAAATGAAACTGGAATCTAAAATGTGGCTTAATATTAGTGTATTTTCCAACTAGGTATGTGGTTTAGCTTTGTTGTAATGTTACATTTTTGTCTCCATAGTTTGACAATTTTATGAAAAGATCATTGTAATACAGTAATTTTTTGTAATAAAGTAATTTCTATACACTAATACTTGATTAGGACTCAAGGGCTATATATTCTCTGACTTAAATGGTGTTTTGAGGTTCCTATTGGTGTTGATTTTTTTAAGATTTTTATTACTCATTAGAGATAGCCCTTTGAAGGAAGAATATGGAAGGTAGAAAAATCCACCATCAAGTTGCTCTTCTTCTGGTTCTGTGTTTATAGATGAGAAAACGTTATTGCTTGGACAAGGACGTGCACCATTTGGATGCAGGAGTAGCTTCGGAAAAGAGAGTAAAACCTGAGTCTCCTGTAGGAAAGACAAGCTCCTCTTTCCAAAATGTATGTATTTTGCCTTTGCTTAGGTTAAAGAAGGGAAATAGGGAGATTTTTAAATCCACTTGAATGTAGAGAAAGAGTAGTGTGATTTGAGCAATAGACAAACTTAATTTCCCGAACAATCCTACTGTATCTGCTCACTAATGTGTAAAATGGTAAACCCTTCCCTTCCTGCCTGTGTCAGCTTGTCTTTATAAAGTGAACTAGGGAGCAGTACTAACAGGGTATCTGAAAGCTCTTTTTTTCAGTTACTATTTCTGCTTTGAAGTTGTTTCCTAAAACTTTTTAAAGTTTTTTTCTTTGTGTTTGTATTCTTGTGTGTACATGTGGTTTCTAGAGGTCAACATCAAATTTTTTTCCCATTGCTTCTAATTAAAAAAAATACTACATTTCCTACCTATTTATTGGATGGGAATACACATACTGCTTTGAAAATGTGAAGATTCTCTTTTATTATGTGGATTCCCAAGATTGGACTCAGGAAGAAGGCATCAGAACTCCTGGTATTGGAGTCGCAGATAGTTGTGAGTCACCAATTGGGTCCTAGGAAGAGTAGCCAGGGCCCTTAACCATTGAGCTATCTCTCTAGCTATTTATTATTATTATTATTATTATTATGATTATTATTATTATTATTATTTGTTTTTTCAAGACAGGGTTTCTCTGTGTACTAGCCCTGGCTGTCTTGGAACTAGTTTTGTAGACCAGGCTGGCTTTGAGCTCAGAGATCCACCTGCTTCTGCCTCCCAAGTACTGGTATTAAAGGCTTGTGCTACCATTGCCTGGCTTTCTCCTCCTCCTCCTCTTCCTTCTCCTCCTTCTCCTTTTTCTCCTTCTTCTTGCCACAAACATTCTTCATGGATAAGCTATCTCTCTAGCCCTTTATCTTATGTTAAAACAAAACCAAAAACATTATTTCTTGGCTCTAACATAAGCTCATGGGAGGTTGAAGCAGGAAGATCATTAGTTAAGAGGTTGGCTTGGGCTCCATTTTGAAATCCTAATTCTGTCTCAAAGTTTGGGAGGTTGGATGTTAATGTGTTACTCAGGTTGGCCTTGAACTCCTGGATTCAGTAGGTTCTTCTTTCTCAGCTTCTCAAGGTACTGGAAGTACAGGTATATGTCACTTATCTAGATAGAAGTTTGTTTTTCTGTTTGTTAAAAGAATGGACTATGGGGAGTGGGTCAGAACATTTGCTATGTAAAGCATGAGGACCTGCATAAAAAACTGGTTATGGCTGCTGTATCTGTAATCCCAGCAATAAGTGGTAGGGACAGGAGGGCTAACTGAGGGCTAACTGTCCAGCCATCCAAACCAAAATGGCAAGTTTCCAATTCAGTGAGCAACATTGCCTGAAGGCAATACGGTGGAGAGTCATGGAGAAAAATGCCTACCTTCTGTTCTGGAATCCACATGCACACTTATACACACATATACGCCTACACATTCATATATGTATATTGCACACAAAATATACAACAGATACAGGCACACTCAAAAGGAATGGATACTGGAATAGGTTGCCTACATGTTTTTTTTTTTATATAATATTATATGTTTAATGTATATACAGCATGGTGTTTTGGTATCCTTATTTATGTTGAAATTATTAATGAAGTTAATCCAGTTACCCTGTCCATCTTACATGGTTTCCAAGTCTTTGTGTATGTTTAAGAACACTTGAAATCTAGCTTAATGAATTCCTGATATGCAACAGAGTATAAACTACAGTCACATGATGTTTATTGTATCTGTAGACTTGATTCATCCTGTGTCCTCTGACCAATGTCATCACATAAGTAGTACTTCTTCATCTCTAGTCAGATTCTAGAGATTCTGGTCTTTGCTTCTCCAGATTAGATTTTTTTTAAGTTTTTCATATAGGTGAGATTTTCTTCCTGTTAGTGATTTTTTTTTTTTAAAAAAAGGTATTCCCTTTCCATGACATATTTTTAAGCATTTCTTTTTTTTTAACTTTTATTTATTTATTTGTTTGTTTATTTATTTATTTGCCTTGATCTGGAACTACAGACAGTTGTGAGCTGCCATGTGGGTACTGGGAAGAACAGTCAGCGCTCTCAACCGCTGAGCCATCTCTCCAGCTCCCTGTTAGTGATTTATTTCACTTTGTGTGACATCCTCCAGGGTCATCCATATTGTAACTCACAGGATCTCTGTTAAACGCTAAATAGTGTCCCTCAGTATATGTGTATGCCAAGTTTTTTGTCTACTAATATAGTGATCTACAAATCAATTCCTTTCTTTTTGTTGGAGTTCAGAATACTCTAGACTTTTTTTTTTAAACTTTATTTATTTATTTATTTATTTATTTATTTGCCTTGGTGTTTGTCTGGAACTGGAACTACAGATAGTTGTTAGCTGCCATGTGGGTGCTGGGAATCGAACCCCGGTCCTCTGGAAGAGCAGACGGTGCTCTTAACCACTGAGCCATCTCTCCAGCCCCCACTCTAGACTTTTTAAATGCTAGGCAAGTGTTCTACCACTGACATATGTAGAGCCTCAGCTCTGTCTTACCTTGAGAAGCCTAATTTGTGTATATATCATTGATTATTTTTTTAAATTCTTGGTAAAGTACTTAACTTTCCTGTTCCCTAAATATAGATCCAAGTGTTTGTCTCACAAAGCAGGTATGAGGATTAAATCATTACAGAGATGTTAGTATATTTTCGAGGTTAAGGGGCACATAGTAGAAGAAACAGCAACATGTGTATATTGAATAACCATTATTCACAATGCTTAGGATTAGAATTGTAAGGGATCTTGATATTTTCTTCAGATTTTAAGATGTTTATACACACACACACAGACACACACATATATGTTGAATAATCCTTTTCTGTTTGAAATGCCTGGTACTCAAGATGCTTTACATTATTTAGCTTTCCAGATTTTGAAATATTTACATAGACTTTATATGATGAGATGTCTTGGTAATGAGACCCAAGTCTAAGCATGAAAATTGTTTTATATCTGTGGTATGTACACATACCCTAAGTGTAAATTTCTATATCTCCAGTGTGTTTTTGTTTTGACAATGACATACTACATAAGGTCTGATGTGGGGTGTATCACTTTCAATGCTGTGTTAATGCTCATAAAAATGCAAAGAACATATGCTTATATTCTAATATTTGCTCACTTTTGTGTCTGTAATAAAGTGTGATTACATAAATTAGTTTTTTAAGTGTATTTTCTGAATGTCTAGGCGAAAATGCCATAAAAAACCTTTAAAAATTATTTAATCTTATGTATAGGAATGCTTTCTCTACATGTATGTCTATGCACCACATGTATGTCTGGTGCCCATGGAGACCAGAAGAGGACATTAGATTCTCTAGAAGTACAGTTGCAGATGGTTGTGAGCCACTATGTAGTTGCTGAGAACCCAAGTCTTCCCCCCAGAAGAGCAGGCACTGCTCTTTAAGTGCTGCGCTGTCTCTCCAGCCCAGTGCCACAAATTCTTAAGTTAAAATAATCTATATTTTTTTAATTTCTAGCAGATAATAGAATAATTAATTATAGTAAAAACAATCATAATATTTGTAGTCATAGTGAATGTGCTGATTGTGTAGGACATTTAAGATATGGTAAAGTTGATTGTATTCTTTTCTTAAAGACCTGGCACACAGTAGGACAGCAGGTTAAGTACAGAGTATTAAATGATCTCAAGGGGGATTATTAACTTCACTGTGAGGTCTGCCAGAAGTTCAGTCTTTCGGAGGTCGTATAAAAATCTATCACTGCAGGTAGAGGAAGAGGAAAGAAGACAGAGTCAATACCTTCTGTCTTTTAAATAACAGTCTGTTATTCACATCCAGTTCACTCTCTGAGCATTGTACATTGACCTTTTCTTAAAGCAGACTGAGCACAGATTTATTTTTAAAGACTTAACTATTTATGTATATGTGTCTCTCTGTGTGCACACATGTGTGGAATCCAGAAGAGGATTCCCAAACTCAGGAACTGAACTAGGTCCTCCGGGAGATCAGCAAGTGCTCTTAACCTCTGAGTCATTGCTCCAGCCCTGAGTGTGAATTTTTTGAAGAACCATGAGAAGGAGCTCGTAAGAGAAGGAGTGGCTCCACGTTACTTTGTTGTTGTTGTTTTTAATTCTTTTATTTTTATGTGTATGAGTGTTTTGTCTGCATGTATGTATGTATGTGTGCCACATGTGTGTAGTGCTAATAGGTGTCAGAAAAGGGTGTCATCCAAGCTCCTGAAACTGAAGTTACAGTCAGCTTTGAGTTGCCATGTGGGTGCTGGAATCTAACTTGGATTCTCTGGAAGATCTAGTACTTTTAACTGCTGGGTCATCTCTCCAGCTTCTATTTTTTTCTTTTTAATTATACTTTTGTCTGTCGCATGACTCCTAATTGCTCTTATAATAAAAACCTAGGGCCAGATACTGGGGAAAATGTGAAAGATCAGAGGAACAAGTCACAGCCACTTCTCACCCAGCCAGCTCCTCAGCCCTAAAAGGTAGATCCTGTCCTCAGTCTCTGCCCATTACCTCACTTCTTCCTGGTTCAAACTTCCTAGTAGATTAAAGGTGTGTGTGTGTGTGTGTGTGTGTGTGTGTGTGTGTGTGTGTGTGTGAGTGAGAGAGAGAGAGAGAGAGAGAGAGAGAGAGAGAGTGAGAGAGTGAGTGAGTGAGTGTGTTTCCCAAGTACTAGGAGCAGAGGCCTGGGATCCTAAGTGCTGGGATTAAAGGTGTGTGCCACCACCACCTGGCTCTGTTTCTCTCCTGGACTGGATCAATCTCATGTAGCCCAGTGTGGCCTTGAACTCACAGAGATCCAAAGGAATCTCTGCCTCTGCCTCCCAGATGCTAAGATTAAGGCATGTGCTACCACTGCCTGACTTCTATGGCTAACTCTGTGGCTGGCTCTGTCTTCCGATCTTCAGGCAAACTTTATTTCTTTAGAGCTCACACAATATATCACCACATTTGTTCTTTTGTTTTGTTTGTTTGAGATAGGTCTTATGTGTCTTAGGCTGGCCTTCAGCTTCTTATGTATTCTAACAATAAACTTGAACTTTAGCCTGCCTGCAACTTCTGACTACTGATATTACAAGGGTGTACCTTCAAACCTGGCTTTTAGATTTGCTTTCTTGTAATAATTCATATATTAGCAATCTAGTAAGTCACCAGTCTTCATGTGATCAGAATATTGTTATGAGAAGCATTGTGTTTGGGTAAATATAGTAATCTAATACTGCTTTGTTCTAGAATTCATAGTCATTTTCTTAGAAATTGATTTACATTTTAAGTAAATATTTATAATGAGTAAGGTATTGTTATAAACACATTTTATGTTTATTTCAGTGTTTATTAAACAAGTGGTAGCATTAAATACATTAATTATTGTAACTGTATTTGAGTCAATGTAGCAGCTTTTCTGTTCAGTGTGTAGGAAAAACTTAGGTCCAGCAGAGTGCGCTGTTGACCTTTGTCAAATGCTGTTGCCCAGGAACCTTTGGGCCCCCCCTTTTCTTTTTCCTTTACCCTTGCCCCTCCCTTCTTCCTTCTCCCCATGTCTCTGTTTTTCTCTTTCTACTTAAAGATGTCTCTTAGAATCTCATGAGAAAATGAATAGTTTTCTCTGAAAATGTTCTAAGTCATTTGCTTAATTTTACTTTAGTTTTATTTAAAATGACTAGTTAGCTGTATTGTAACTACACATTTATGGTATGCTTATTGTGTGCTAGGACACTTCTCTAAGTAGTTTAGGAATGTGAATTCATTTGGAAAAAATACAGATTAATGAGTGAATTTTTATTGTTAAATTATATTAACTTTTTTGTGCTTAGTTTCAAAATAAAACAAAAACATTTAACTTAGTTATTATATCATTATTATGGGGAAGGTATTGTATACCCTAATTTTACAAGAGAAAATTTTGTAAGTATTGCTTCAAGATAGTTTCTCATTTAGTTTCCCAGAATCCTGTCTGTTTACAGTGTTTTCAAAAGCTTACCATCATTTGCATGTTTATCTGCCTTGTTTGTTCATTGGCAGGTTGTTCATGAGAACAAATACAATATCTGTTTTTTACATTTTTATTCTAAGCATCTATCATAGAGCCTATTTTTTTAAAAGGCCCAAGTTAAAGAAGTGCCTGATTCTCCATTGTTTGTAGCTTATGACTTTTGGTCAGATCCATATACTTAAGGGCTATAATAGTATGGTAGTATTAAAACAAAATATACTTTGTTTTAACTTTTACATATTAGCATATTCAAGGAAGATACTAAGCAATGCATTTCAAGAGTTAGGAAGTAAGTTGATACATAATATAAATAAAAAATTAGAGACAACTTTTGGCTTCTGTAGCTACCAGAGGAACAAGTTGTTAAATAATATTGTAACTAGTTGAAACATAATATAGAGAACAATATTTTAAAACCTAGTCACATACAGTAGCCTGATTTCTCAAGGAATTATATGTTTTCTTTTGTTTGATATTAACCTCAGCACTGTGGAGAAAGTAGAGCATCTGTTAATCTGATAGTTGAGAAAAACGAATCCCAAAGACGCTCCATAAGGGGCTGGAGAGCTGTCTCAGTGGTTCAGAGCACTGGCTGCTCTTGCAGGGGACCCAGGTTCAGTTTCTAGCATCCACATCGGTGGCTTAAAATTAACAGTCACTCCAGTTCCAGGGGATTCAATGCTCCCCCCAGTCTTTGAGGATATCCACATAACTGTGGTGATCATACATACACTCAGGCATATATACATATACATGATTTTGAAAGATAGTAGATTTAACCATGGTCATACAGGTAAATGGTGAAATTGTAATTAGAATCTAGCTCTAAAATAAAGATTCATGGATTATAAATGAGAGCAAGAGAAAGAAAAAGAAGGGGAAATTTTTGTTGTTAGCTTGGCATGAGAAAATAGATTTTATCATTTAATATGCTTGATATTAAAATATCTTTAGTGAGGGCAGCTCAGGCCTATACTTTAACCATTCAGGAGGCTGAGGCAGTAGGTTGTGAATTCAAGGCCAACTGAGGCTCCATAGCCAGTTTGGTGCAGTCTGGTGAGACCCTGTGTAGAATAAAATAAAAGAGAACAAAGAATCAACTGACCTTAAAGTCAATCTGTGAATCAGAGAGATGATCACAATACATCTCCCTTTTTAAAAAATTGTTTTATGTATCTGGGTGTTCTGCCGTCATGTGTGTTTGTGTACTTTGTGTTCATGGTGCCCACAGAACCTGGAAAAGAGTCTCAGATTCCCCAGGACTGGAGTTAAAGGTGAGAGTGAGCTACCATGTGGGTACTAGAGATTGAACCTGGAAGAGCAGCCAGTGCTCCTAACCACAGAGCCATCTCTCCAGCCCCTAGGGGGTGACTTTGTGGAGTCAGTTGTCTCCTTCCACTTTGCTCTGGGTTCTGGGAATTAAACTCAGGTCGCTGGGCTTGCACAGCAAATGCCTTCTTTATCTCTGAGCCATCTCTGTACCTAGATTTGATTTATATTTAAATTTTTTTGTTACTGTCTTTTTTCCCAGACATCTTGCTGCCCTTCAGCTCTTGATTCTCTTGCTTCTGCCTTGTGAATGATTAAACTGTAGGTATACACCTTCAGGATTGGCTTGTGAATGATTAAACTGTAGGTATACACCTTCAGGATTGGCTTGTGAATGATTAAACTGTAGGTATACACCTTCAGGATTGGCTTGTGAATGATTAAACTGTAGGTATACACCTTCAGGATTGGCTTGTGAATGATTAAACTGTAGGTATACACC